>JAECUM010003585.1:0-94437 GCA_016617855.1 Megalonaias nervosa | reverse complement strand
ATCATGATATGTGGATTCACCACATTTTCTATAATAATATAAATGAATGTTGTGTTTCCACATCATCGCGATAGAGTTTGACTTAATAAACATCGCTTAGAAGCATCGCTTCTAGAATCATTATATCATACAATTAAAGCATAAATAATTCTTGTTATTATATAATCATGAAAGAAAAGGTTTTATTAGTCCCAGGCACCGAACAATACGATACCGCGATGAAGATAATAAACGATAATAAAGGAACAATGGTCTCGAATAATGGTATCAGATTTGCTAATACCAACGAGCGTGTATATAGCGATTTCTCAAAAAAATCGATGAACGACGCAACAATGATGATTCGTAGAAATAAAGTACGTGATCGTTTGCGAAGAAAATTAGCTAATAGAACGATATCATTCAACTAGAATTAATTCTGCTCAGCTTCTTGCCTGCGACGCTCTTCAAGCTCCAACTTGTGTTTCTGTAAATACTCCTGCTTAAGTTTTTGCTCAGCTTCTTGCTTAAGTTTTTGCTCAGCTTCTTGCTCGCGTCGTTGTTCAGCTTCTTGCCTGCGTTGCTGTTCATCTTCAACTGCTATTTCTTTCTTTATTTCCTTATCAATTCTCCTTAAATATCTATCGGTTCTTCTGTTTTCCTTTTCTTCGATAAGTCTTTTTTTTTCTTCTTCTTTCTTTTTCAACAGAATCTTCTTCTTTCGCGAGTATTTTATAGATTTTTTCTTTCTTTTCTTCCTTTTCAAAATTATCACTTTCTTTTTTAGATAATTTCTTTTTATACTTCGCGATATCGAATTCGGCTTCTTCTTCGTTAATCAATTTTGCTTCTCGCCATATGTTATAAACACGTGTTAAACTAATACTGTATCTGCGAGCGATCTCATCAGCTTTAACGACATCTCTCATCATAATAATATTTATTTTATCGGTTATAGTAAGGTCGTTAATTTTCTTTGGCATATAATGATAGAATAAATAATAATAATAATAATAATAATAACGCGCGGATCAGTATTTTTTGTGTTAACTCGATTATTATTATTATTATTATTATTATTATTATTATTATTATCATGAATTATAAAAACCCGTTGATGAAATAGCTATCATTATTTACAATCTACAATCAGATCATTTAATATCAATCGATAATTATTATTTTTTTTTTGTTAATTATTTTTTATAGGATAATAATATGGACGAATTTTTTAATCGCCGAGATTGCGTAAGCAATTACTAAGGAAATTTCCTTCAAGTACTAAGGCTCGGCGATTAAAAAGTTCGTCCATATTATTATCCTGCAGAAAATAATTAACAAAAAAAAATAATAATTATCGATTGATATTAAATGATCTGATTGTAGATTGTAAATAATGATAGCTATTTCATCAACGGGTTTTTATAATTCATGATAATAATAATAATAATAATAATAATAATAATAATCGAGTTAACACAAAAAATACTGATCCGCGCGTTATTATTATTATTATTATTTATTCTATCATTATATGCCAAAGAAAATTAACGACCTTACTATAACCGATAAAATAAATATTATTATGATGAGAGATGTCGTTAAAGCTGATGAGATCGCTCGCAGATACAGTATTAGTTTAACACGTGTTTATAACATATGGCGAGAAGCAAAATTGATTAACGAAGAAGAAGCCGAATTCGATATCGCGAAGTATAAAAAGAAATTATCTAAAAAAGAACGTGATAATTTTGAAAAGGAAGAAAAGAAAGAAAAAATCTATAAAATACTTGCGAAAGAAGAAGATTCTGTTGAAAAAGAAAGAAGAAGAAAAAAAAGACTTATTAAAGAAAAGGAAAACAGAAGAACCGATAGATATTTAAGGAGAATTGATAAGGAAATAAAGAAAGAAATAGCAGTTGAAGATGAACAGCAACGCAGGCAAGAAGCTGAACAACGACGCGAGCAAGAAGCTGAGCAAAAACTTAAGCAAGAAGCTGAGCAAAAACTTAAGCAGGAGTATTTACAGAAACACAAGTTGGAGCTTGAAGAGCGTCGCAGGCAAGAAGCTGAGCAGAATTAACCATAATAAATCTTCGACGTCTTCCGCGCTGGTCTATTCAGATTATTATAATCGTTCGTTTGATTCTTATACCAATCTGCATCATGATGCATGATGGCGAAACACCACATTCATTTATATTATTATAGAAAATGTGGAGATTCGCCACTTGTGATATCAATAATATAACTATCAACCTCATTTTTAGCTAGAATCTCTTTATCGTTAAGATGACGTCCGAGATATTCAACTATAGCAGATTCTGTCATTCGTAGTAGATTAAATCTCCACCGGAATTCGATCGAAAACAATTTCGCTACCTGATCAAATAACCACGACGATATATTAGACTCGATGCCAATAATCGGGACTATCTCATTATCGATCACTCTGAAAGTCAATGGGGTACGTCGCGGTGGTATATAGTACTCGTTACCGTGTTCATCAACAATCATTTTATCGCGAAAATAATTCGTATCGGTACATAGGATAAACGTAACACGCGCATCATTCGTATAATTATTACCCGAGAGAATCGTTCCGATTTTATTAATATCGTCGATGTAATTATCTATCTTGTAGTCGGTTGATTTTCTTGCTTGAATCTCTTTATCGTTAAGAGGACGTCCGAGATAATTAATTATTTCATTTTCTGGTAGGTGTATTATTTTATATCTTCTTAGTAGCTCACATCGGAACCAGTCCATGATATTATTGACCAACCACGATGATATGTTAGACTCGCTACCAACAAACGGGACTATCTCATTATTGATTATCCTGAAAGTCAGTTCTATGTTTTCAGAAACTTTATTTTTTGGTGGCATATAATACTCGTTACCGTGTTCATCAACAATCATTTTATCGTAAAAATATTCGCTGTTATCGCGTATAATATCATAAACGAGTATATCATTATTCGTGTTGGTCATTATAATAATAATATAATTCTAGTTGAATGATATCGTTCATTATAATAATATAATTCTAGGTTCTATTAGCTAATTTTCTTCGCAAACGATCACGTACTTTATTTCTACGAATCATCATTGTTGCGTCGTTCATCGATTTTTTTGAGAAATCGCTATATACACGCTCGTTGGTATTAGCAAATCTGATACCATTATTCGAGACCATTGTTCCTTTATTATCGTTTATTATCTTCATCGCGGTATCGTATTGTTCGGTGCCTGGGACTAATAAAATCTTTTCTTTCATGATTATATAATAACAAGAATTATTTATGCTTTAATTGTATGATATAATGATTCTAGAAGCGATGCTTCTAAGCGATGTTTATTAAGTCAAACTCTATCGCGATGATGTGGAAACACAACATTCATTTATATTATTATAGAAAATGTGGTGAATCCACATATCATGATAAACATGATGTGGAAACACAACATTCATTATTATTTTATTAGGAAATGTGGTGAATCCACATATCATGATGAACATGATGTGGAAACACAACATTCATTATCATTTTATTAGGAAATGTGGTGAATCCACATATCATGATGTAGTGTTGATAACATGATGTGGAAACACAACATTCATTATTATTTTATTAGGAAATGTGGTGAATCCACATATCATGATGAACATGATGTGGAAACACAACATTCATTTTATTATATTAGGAAATGTGGTGAATCCACATATCATGATGAACATGATGTGGAAACACCACATTCATTTATATTATTATAGAAAATGTGGTGAATCCACATATCATGATGAACATGATGTGGAAACAACATTCATTTATATTATTATAGAAAATGTGGAGATTCGCCACTTATGATATAATATTATTTTTGATAATCTGTTAATCATTAAACCAACCATTAACGCTCCATACGTGAAACTTCAACATAGTAGTTCTTGGATCTACCGCGATGATATCATTACCGCCGGGATATTCTTGTCGCGTATCGATGAAATCTTTCCAACGAGGATCATCAACGAAGTCTGATTTAGGCCACGTAGGATAAGTAAGTGTATAGTCTGACCTTGTTGATTCGTGTTTGTTGTCTGAGATTAATGATGCACCAAAACCTCTGTAGATGATTTTGATCTTCTCTAGAATGTTCCTGGTAGTTAATTTATTAGACCAGATTCTCGTTTCAGGAAAGATACTTGACCAGTTACTAATCAGATTATTGTATTCACGTATGATATCAGGATCGTCGATCATGTTCTTGATGTACATCCTGAGATCTAGTCCTGATACAGATACTGATGTTACCATTATATCGTCAGACACGATATCGGGTAAATTTAACGCGTTTAGAAACTTCCTTATTATCGTTAGTTTTTCTTTAGGACTAATTTTATCCGATCTAAATACTTCTTTCGCGGTTGCATTGCCATTATTAAATTTATCAACTATGATTCGCTGAGCTCGTCTCATCTGTGTTGAGTTTTTATACAAGTGTTCTATCTGCGAGGCTGGCAATAAACTAACATCACATTGACACATATAACTAAGGAACGATTTCTTTGCTTGATATGGTTCTAGATTTGTATTAGGATCGTATTTGTAATACCTAAAACAGTCTCTATAGATATTTTCGTTAATGATAGAATCGTCATCAAGAGACTCTGTCTCTAGAAACTTCGTTTCTGACTTCGTTTCTGATTGTTTGATTCGCTCACCTATCGATGTCTTTAGAAATTCATCGACATTAGGATCGTTATCATAATCGATTTTATTATCCGTATTAATTTTTTTCAACCACGTCTCGTAATCATCTACATGCGGTTCTATTATTTCATAGCCTGTATTTTTCATCGCATCAATCAATCGCGGCGTGAAGTACATAATGGAATTATTCTCGTCGATGATGTCACTGATATAAGCGAATCCGAATCCAGTCTGTAGATCTTCAGCGTTTGGAATTCTATATAATTTTGTATTGTTGTCGATTAGTCTTTCTCGATCCACAATAATCTTCTCGATGGATTCGCGATATATCGGTAGTTTACGAGAATGTTGTTTTCTCGTTGATGAATAATGTATTTCGTTAATGCAACGGAATCTGTGGATCGCCTGCTTAGTCGCCTCAACAGATCCTAATTCTTCTGAGAACACGTACATGGTTTTGAATCGTTCATCAACTATACTGACTCCAGCTTCGAGAGTATGGTTGCTGATAACAACATCGATGTCATCGAACGCGTGATTGATATCGTTGAAGTCAGATTTCTTTTGAGCAGGGTTTGTATCAGCGTGATAATATCTCACACGATATCCCAGATGCTGAATGAGCTTAGCTAAACTCTCAACGGAGTAATCGGTCCTTTGTTTGTTATGCGTGAATACGGCGATTTTAGAATCGTTATCTTTTAATCGTTCTAGAAGCGAGTTCAGATTATTCTCGTGGGAAAGTTCGATGTGAAATTTCTTATCGTGATCGGGTTTGTAATCGTTAATGATAAATTTCATAGTTGATCGCATTAGCTTATCGCGGAATAATATTAGATCGTCATCGTTAGCATCTGCGTCTAGAACGATTAATCGTTTACATATCGTTGTTAATATCATGAATTTATTCCATCGTTCTTTGCTGTGTTTGGCCGAATGAAATTGTTGTCTGCGGATGCCATGCCATTCGTCTACGATAATCACGTCTGGGACTCCACGGATCCTATGTAGAGATTCCCATTGCACAACAACCCGACGTCTATCTCCAGGATTGAATGTAATACAACCATCAATATCCATGTAACTCTCGATATTATAATCGGATTTGATTTTCTCGGTAAATGTTTTTCTGTACGATAATGCTAGCACGGATTGATTATCGTTTAATGATCTCCAAGCCGATTCGGATTTCCCCATTCCACATGCAGAACCGTCGATATAATCTTCGTCGTGAATAACTCTACAACCTGGTCCTGATTCGTGTGTCGGTGACGCCGTGTATGTGTAATCGGCGTTTCTGGTAAATAGATATCCGGGGTAACGAAATCTACGTCTCGCGTCGATCAGATATTTTATATATCTTTTATCTTTTTTGATGTCTTCGGTGATTGGCAGTTGTAATTGTTTCCCAGTCGATCTAGGACAGCAGATCGAATAATAATTATCGTTGATATACACGAGACAATTATCGCATTTGTCTTCAACGTAGTCGTGTATCTCATCATACCCGTGCCTGCGTTCACAGATATTACACATGTGACCTGGTTCTCTCGATATAGTAAATCTATTTCCGGTAACACTAATAACGTCGATGAGCTGATCGGGTTTGCCAGTAAGTACCTTAGATATCTTAGCGATGTCTGCGGGAGGAATTTCATCGCGGGCATAATTAGATATATTCTTGCGATTAGGTTTGCTTAAAACTTCTGCGGTAATAATATTCTCAACGCGATCAGGTTAAATACAGGTTGGACAGACTAGCAACGTAGAAGCGAGGAAATTCTGTTCCCGGAGAATTAATTTTTTGCATAATGTTTGTTTACCCGGTTTGTAAGATCGCGTGTTATTTAACTTAATGCTATGAAGACCAGCTTGTCGATCGACTTTCCAGTCGGGATTCTTATTATCGTATGCACGATTCGTTAAATCTCGTTGTTGATCAAATGTTACTGGCGCTGATTTACAAAGAACGTGATAACCGCTGTTAGTTTCAAACAAGAATATTTCTTCACGATCGCAATTACACAATTCGGAGAAATAATCGATAATGTCGCTAGTATCGATTAGTTCACCGTTAGTTTTTTCGCATACATATTTGGTGTCCAGGTCAAACACCGGATATCTAAGTCTGAATTTGGGAATTATTTCTGTTACCGAGGATTCGTTGATAAAATTATTAGCGAACCCGTTAAATTCTTTATCGTCTGAGAACACGTAGAATTTATTAAAATGTTGAATGATTATTCCCCGCTTGTAAATATTAGATTCACTAGAAGCATCGCTTCTAAGACTTTCTATAGCGTTATGTTTTGTAGCATAAACGAATGATGTGGTATGTTCTGTCATAGCTATGATTATAATATATACAGAATATACTTCTAATTAAAAAATAATTAAAATATTTTTATTATATAATAATGCCATTTCAGACAGGACCTAATAATTGTCGTTGGATAGTTCAAGGATCGACTAGGACATGCGGAAAGTCGTGCATGGGAGAATACTGCGGCCATCATAGCCACATGATCAGAACGGGATCAAAAGGAAATAGACCGTGTTTGCGATGCGGTAATGGAGTGCGGGGAGAGATTCAAATTTGTACAGCGTGTGGTGGTAACAGATACAGGGTGATGTTACTTTATTATAATAAGAGGAAACCGAAATATATGCCTCATAAAGACGCTCCACCAACAGCAGCTGAGTACGTAGCTCAGTACTTGTTGAGAGACAACGTCTCTGGAGACTCTGATTCTAAAGATGACCCTGTGGCGAATTCTTAACACGATGGCGAAACACCACATTTCATTATATTATTATAGAGAATGTGGAGATTCGCCATAGTGTCGATTTTGATAACATGATGGCGAAACACCACATTTCATTATATTATTATAGAAAATGTGGAGATTCAACAGTCTATGATAGTTGATAACATGATGGCGAAACACCACATTTCATTATATTATTATAGAAAATGTTGAGATTCGCCAGTGTCGATTTTGATAACATGATGTGTGAATTTACAACATTATTATTATTTTATTAGGAAATGTGGTGAATTCACAGTCCATGATGTAGTGTTGATTTTGATATGGCGAAACACCACATTTCATTATATTATTATAGAGAATGTTGAGATTCGCCAGTGTCGATTTTGATAACATGATGCAGAGTCCATGATGTAACGTTGATGTGTGAATTTACAAAAATTAGGAAATGTGGCGCAGTCCATGATGATGGCGAAACACCACATTTCATTATATTATTATAGAGAATGTTGAGATTCGCCATCATATTTTTATTTTACAAAATACTCTCTGAGAATTTGATAATTTCGCGATGTAATCCTGAGGGGTGCATTTTAATTTTTTACAGATCTTTTCCATTCGTGTTGATTTATTAAGTACTTCTATTTTTTTTTGTATTTGTTTTTCTCGTTGAGTTATTATTTTTTGATCTTCTTCAGGATCGATCACTGCAGGATCAATCTCTGTGTAATTATGTAAATATTCACGAGCAGTTGGAGGATCGTCCCTGATACAATCATTATAGTGTCTATGCTTGTAGTAGTATATTAATGAGCTATATTTATTACCGCCGCATTTGGCACATATAACAGCACGAGATGCTAATCCACATCCGATACAAATTTGCAAACCAGAAGATTTTTTTAATGACCGATTATGCTGAGCGCAGTATTCTCTGCGACATGGTTTATTACAAGTATTAGATGTTTTTAATAACCACTTGCATTTGTTCATTATAAATATGTTTTATTGTTTAATTGTAGAGAACCTTGTATCTTATTTATGTATCGACGAGGTAGACATAAAAATACAGACGTGATTTATGTTACACAGAGATATACACAAATTCCAAAAGTAATCAGAGATAATTGCAATATTTTGGTTGTGTTTAATGGCGTAGATAATCATACGCTGCAGAATATTTATTATACTTGGTGTTCAGGCGACATGGACATGAATAAATTTAAAAATTTCTTTTCAAAAGCACAAGCTGCTCCATTTGGTTTTGTAACGATAAATTTACATGATCCTAGGTCAAGATATCGCAACGGACTTGATACAATTTTTGGATAAAAATCATAGCAGCAGAGAGGGTGAATGACATACGTATGTGACCAGATTGTGAAAAAATCTGGTCAATTAAAGAAGTTTTCATTATTAAAGCAAAAACTTCTTTTTTTTTTCAGCCTTCGTAGGAACCCTTAATTTTCAAAAATAAGGTCTCTACAAAGTTGTAGGGTTCACCCTCTCTGCTGCTCGGGTGGGTGGTTTTTCTCGGTTTTTTTTTCTTCTGGGTTCTTCCTCCACCAGAGATACTATCCACCATGTATATCCTATCATGTGCTAAAAAATGGCGTTAAGCCCACAAATCTCCTCATTCAAATGCAACTGTTTTATAAAATGTAATGCAACCCCTGTTTGCTGTGTTATAGTTTGTGTCTAAGATAGAACTAATATAAGTAAGACAGTATGGATGCATTTTTTTTAGAAAATGTAATACAACCCCTGTTTGCTGTGTTATAATTTGTGTCTAAGATAGTACTAACATAAATAAAACAGTATGGATGCAACTGTTTTAGAAAATGTAATACAACCCCTGTTTGCTGTGTTATAATTTGTGTCTAAGATAGTACTGACATAAGTAAGACAGTATGGATGCAACTGTTTTAGAAAATGTAATACAACCCCTGTTTGCTGTGTTATAGTTTGTGTCTAAGATAGTACTGACATAAATAAAACAGTATGGATGCAACTGTTTTAGAAAATCTAATACAACCCCTGTTTGCTGTGTTATAGTTTGTGTCTAAGATAGTACTAACATAAGTAAGACAGTATGGATGCAACTGTTTTAGAAAATGTAATACAACCCCTGTTTGCTGTGTTATAATTTGTGTCTAAGATAGTACTAACATAAGTAAGACAATATGGATGCAACTGTTTTAGAAAATGTAATACAACCCCTGTTTGCTGTGTTATAGTTTGTGTCTAAGATAGTATTAACATAAGTAAGACAGTATGGATGCAACTTTTTTAGAAAATGTAATACAACCCCTGTTTACTGTGTTATAGTTTGTATCTAAGATTGTACGTAACATAAGTAAGACATTAGAGAAGCACTTGAACATATAACCAACGGATAACTAAATAATTATAGATAAATAAATAGTACAAGGATCTTTACAAGTGTATTCATGCATAGAATACCAGTAGCATTAAAAAGAAAAATCCATGGTGAAAGTTTTTGATACACAACCACAATTTCATACATTTATACCTTTTTATATTAGGCATGATAAATAAATAAATTAGTAATTTTTGGTGCATGCAACGCAATGATTAAAACTGTATATTTTTCGTTCTAACACTGAGAAACATCAAATTTGAATAAGATTTCGTTCTTGCAAAAGCGCCAACTACGCACTCACATTCGTCACAAGTATTGTTTAGAAATGGCTGATGCTGAATCACTTCAAGTGTTTTGAATGATTAAATCGTTTTGCATGGGTCTTCCTAATCATTATGAGATGTGGTAATTTACTGTGTAGCATGACTGATTAACAGATTGTTCCCTAATACTGTTATATATATATATTTAATTCGTATTGTTTGTTGGCTATTTTGAATGGTTATATGTTATGTATATTTGTAATTTGCACTTGACCTTTGTCAGAAATCAAGTTAATTGTGATCCTGACCTGTGACATTTCTTTAAACAGCATAATACATAGCTAATATTTCTCTATGATTAGGTAGTAAATATTCAGATCATTATTACTTGTAAACATGTTTACTTCAGTTGAGTTAAAGATACGGTCTTGATTCTGACCTTATAAACTTCCAGAAAGGAAATTTCCCGTTAAGTTGACATACTATTTCCAGCAAATGATAATTGCGACCTAGGACAAGTGGAGGGGTATATAAACTTGTTTATATTAGACTTAATCATTCTAGCCTTAAAATCCATATCAGAATCAGTCTTATTGTTGTGTTCGGTTTTTATTTTGAGTGGATTTGTTTATTCAAATTATTATTCATTAGAATTACAAGGAGCTCAGTAATATTCTTGGACTTAAGCATTAATTTGGAATTACAGTGATTTCAGACAAGTCATTTCGGATTATATTATTGCGATATATCAAAAGACTGTTAACACATCAACACATTCCAAGCCATTGGCACAATAGTACATTCAAGACTACGTGCACATCAACACATTCAATATCGCAATTAATTTAGAATACCACTGGAAGTCAGTTGGAACTCTTATACATTTGGACTTGTGATAGAAAGTTTAGGACTATTTGGGATTTAATTCACAATACTGTGTGTTCTTTTTAAATTCTCACTTTGTATTCTAGGTTAATAAATTATTTCCTGAATTTTACAAAACTGTTGCTTTTCGCTTTTTCTGTTACTTAGTTTCAGACCATAACATTAGTAGTTTACACATAGAACTGAAAGGCGATTATATGACTTCGAATGGAATGGTATACTTTACTGAAAGACGATTATATGACTTCGAATGGAATGGTATACTTTACTGAAAGACGATTATATGACTTCGAATGGAATGGTATACTTTACTGGATTTAAGTAAATTAAGTTAGTTCTGCCTCTGTCTGCGTTCAGTTGGTAACATTCAAAACATCGATTTAAAAAACATAAAATATAAAATCTGAAGTTTCTCATGAAATATATAATCCATAAACGTGTACTGGTTGCATTATTATTGACAACTGTGCCTTTAATTACAAGTATTACAATAGTTGTTATTACAGCAGTAGCCGCTTACCATCCAATGAAGCCGTTAACGAAAAACAAATTAGATAATACTATTTAAATTCTTCTTAGGAGATGAAATTAGCTATCTTGAAGGAGTCAGATTTGTCCTGTTTTTATAGACTGAGGGGTATTTTATTGTCTTTTTTGCTGGCTGTCATGTATGCAGTGAAAATATTTTATCTATTGTTTACGATCAGAGAAATCAAATGATGAAAGTAGAATCACTACTGGCACATAGGAATAAAATAACTGATGGTACATCGAACATGTTTAACGTCGTAACTGAAATATTTTATTTTACAGCTTTTTGTATTTTTTACTGATCTGAAGTTTCCCTTACTGTGGTACGTTTGTCGATTCTTCTCGTTAAAGCAATCCATTTTCATCTCTCCGTTATTTAATGAACTCTTTGTTGCATTCTCTATTTTCCTTCCTCAATTCATTTTTTGTTATGTGCGTTTGCTCATGCCATTGGCAAGGTTGGCATTAAGCATCAGTGTTGCAAAACTCGGTTTTCGTTTAAAACTTTTCCACTCAAAGGTTCGATTTTAAAATCCATATCTCTTTATTCAAGAAAGTAGTCAAAGTAACACTGAAATATGACATGTAAGTAATCCTTGTTCCGCTTTAGAAGCTGAGCAATATAAAAAAAAAAAACCCAATCTGAATTAAAGTTGGACACCCGAGAATGTAATTCACATACATAACAAGAGCCAGGTAGAGAATGTAATTCACATACATAACAAGATCCAGGTAGAGTTGAACTTAAAAGAAACTTAAAAAAATTCAAATGACTTTAGAAAGCCATAGCTGAACTTTTAAATACCAGACAACGAGAATCTAAAAAATATTACGACACGACTGTGACTGCACAATACGTGAATGAAGTGATACAAATTAAACCAGCAAAATCAGATATTTAACGGGAGCTGGAATAGCCGTTTTACTTACCTTGTTCATTTGATCAGAAAGCAAAGTAGTTTCATTGGCAATTCTTTAGCATCCATTTTGTACAATATCATGGATTCAACAATGAATAATTACCCACTGCATAATTACAAGAACGGGTATCTGGGATTGAAGAAAGTGGAACCATGTCAGTATTGTACAGCCCAATACCAGAAATGCTTTAATGATTCTTAAATAAATAATAAAATGTTGATTGAAATGAGATTCATCATGAATAAAATTTTCCATGGAACAGTAGACTCTGTCCTTGCTGTTGCCTCGTTTTGGAAACCAGTGAGGTTTGGAACTGGTCCACTGTTAAATATTGATATTGAAAAAGCTGTTAAGTTTATCATTCGGTTTTCTTTTAACAAGTTCACAGCTACCTTTAAGCAAATTTAATTTTACCTGACAAACGTGTAACATCGCAAATGAGTTATAATGGTCCTGATGACTACATTTCTTTTCTGCAATGCAAACCCAAGAAAACCCAAGAAAACTGGTGCAGCTACTCTAAAGAAGAACGCGAAAAATACAACCAAAATGGCGGAGTTTCCGGCTGTGCAAAACACATTTAGAATGTAAAAACCGGATGCCTCAACGAAGTCCATGATATCTCATTCATATCTATAAATGACTGATAAAGTACAAAGCGCGTTACCCATCATGCAATGCCACTGAGGCTCGTCAAAACAACAAGGGTCATCTCTTCAATACGACTTATCTGCTTTCCATCCATTAAAAAACAATACATAATGGTCCCAATTTTAGACTGAATGAAATTAACGAGACTAAATTAACTTATTCAGGAAGATTGAAACACGGACCATGAGGTGTTAGAAAGAAATACAAAGAATCATACATATTTTTTAATTGGGCGCAATAAAGTATAGGAACAATTTAAACTGGTGTATGTGTTGCTGCAGCTGGATTGGGTATAGCGGACATAATCACACGCATACTTGTTCCTTTGGCTTTGCTGGTGTTTTCAAATGATTACAGGTTTATCAATATTATCACATAAAATAGATTCTAGCAAGTGATAAAAATGTATGCATTGATTTAACAGGTTCATATTACCTATTTTGTTATAAGCAAATTTCGAAACAACTAAAGTCCTTTGCATCCAAATCAAAACATGAATGTCGAAATTGTATTAATAGATAAGTCGCTGACAACCCCTCTGCATGTAAACTGATTGTTGCTGAACTAGTACTAAGTTTGCATTTGGAGAAAGCCGGTCTTTAGGCGACATGTTTTACATCGTTGCCTGTTACCAACAACAATCCGCTACACTACCCGTGCTGCTTGTGCTACGATTTTCTCGTTTCTCAGGAACATGAATAACCCTACCCTTCTTAACCAATCACATGGAACCGAGTAAAATTTTCTCGCTTTGTAATCCATCATGCCCGTTTACAATGCTTGAATGAGACAATCAAGGTTTCTTGCCAAAACACAGTCAATTTTGGATCCATAAAACAGGCACACGCATTGATGTTTATGAGATTATTACAATGTATTTGCTGAGGGAGTATTTTGTTTATGTATCCTCATGAAAAACTAGGAAATCTCGGCAGAAACAGCCACGGGTGATACCGGAGAGTAACGGATTGCCGCCAATGGCTTGCGACAATCTTTGTTATGGGATTTCGCACAAACACCAACAGACACGTTCTTATTTGTTTCCAATTGATTTTTAATGCACTTGCACAAATAACTCGAGTTTATCTCAGGGACAAAAACCAGTAAAATCACCCCCCCCCCCCCAAGAAAAAGAAACCCCTCAAACAAAGAAGAACATTTGGCATGTTCCGTCATCCTTGTTCTTGCCCACTCCTACCTTTAGGTGGTGGTGTGGGTTCTCACCCGAGTACGATGTTTCTGACGAGTCTCGAAGAGGGCTCATGGAGTTGATTATTTTAATTGGTGTTGGGAAGATTCTTTGTTTTAAGTGTTTGGGTTGTGTTTTGTATCGCATGACGTAAAGTGCTAATATTCGGCTTGGAAAGGCTTACTAATAAGTCATAAAAATGTGAAACAAGAAAAATCATGCAAGTGTGAAATTAGACTTTCGTGATGTCTGCCATTAGGTGATTATAGAAACAATGTTTGTAATCTTCGCGCGATTAAGAACCCTTCAGCTGACAACGACTGTTGTATTGTGGTTCTTGGAAATATAGGAAAACAATCGTCCTTAGCCAGACCCACGCAGGTGTCTGATTCGCTTGATAGGGAGGCCCCTTGCGTGTAACATTATCATTATTATTATTCCCTTCTTCTCGACAGTGGAGTTTATATAATGTATGGAGGAAAAATGGGCATTTCCACAGCGGAAGTTCTGATGCCACTCTATATCAGCCTATGTGGCTACAGAGTCCATCAAATTCGTATTCTTTTTTAACCAGTTATCTCAAAAATGGACCTAGTGTATGTAATGATATGCAATAATATTCTTTTTCAGTGGTTTTGCAGTGGGATTTAGTGTTTTTGCACACGTTCCTACCGCAAGAAGAAGATAATGCCAGCCCCGATTTCATATTTCCTTGGTGCAGGACAATGGAAGCCATCTGCGGAGCCTGCTCAATAGGTTGCAGTCTGCTTTTTATGACTGGCCTTAGGAAGGCACTTAAAGCTTACGAGATTGCGCAGCAAGGTTCCACAGAGAATGACAATGGCGTCACAAAGGATGAAACTAAAGTACTATTTGAATGATGAGAAGAAAAAATAGCTCTATTACTCAGGAATAACACTTGTGATCAAGAGTCGATGTTTAGTTTGAATTTTTGTTTTTGTCTGCATTGTGTATTATTTAAAGAACAGAGTTTTTATTTCTTGATAATATTTACAAGCTTAGACAGTGAAACGTATTAACCAGATGATTTCACATGTGTATGCGTGTGTGTGTGTGAGAGAGAAAATCCTTTAATATTTATTTCCGACAATCATCCGGAGATGAGTCAAAAATGTCTTGCAAGTAGTAATCTTAGAACAAAATATATATTTAACAATGTATACGTCTCACTATGTTAGAACAATTACGCCACTAACATGTTGAATTCTTGATCCACAACACACACACACACACACACACACACACACTATAAAGATATATATATATATATATATATATATATATATATATATATATATATATATATATATATATATCTGTTTGTGTGTGTGTGTGTGTGTGTGTGTGTGTGTGTGTGTGTGTTTCTAATATACATATTAGAAACATATTAGAAACACAAACGCTGCGCTTATCAATGCGAGTAATCAATGTCTTGTTTTTGCATTGATACCAGACAATAGACCAGGTCCCTCTCTGTTTCTGTTTTAAACGTACGTCATCCAGGACTCTATGGCGATACTGAAGTAATACATGTACCGCTCTATTTCTCTTTTAAACGTATTTCATCTAAAACTGTATGGTGATACCAAAGTGATGAAAGTACCGCAAGTTTAGGATGATAAGAAGCTCCGACACTGATATCACACAAGTTATCACGTCTAACATTAGCTTGACGGTGGTGTGTAGAATGTTTTTTGATAGCTGCTTTGCATACAACAAACATGATTTTAGATTGAAAGTACCGTGAACAAAACCCAGCTTTGATTTATCTACGTATCTTCTTACACACACATGCGCTACAAACATACATATGCACATATATATGTATACATACATACTACATACACGTGTACATACATACATGTCACATATGCATACATACTACATACATGTGTGGATACATACATAAAGATATATGTAAGTTAGTATGGAAAGACAGACAGACGGTGGGTATATGGAAGAATCAAAACCTTGGATATATTGAGGCAGTTTATGAAAGTACACAACGGTCTGTTACACAGACTTGGGGAGATGGTACGAGAAAGGGAACAATTGACCAGAAAATGTTGTGAAAATGTTGTTTAGTCGCAGATTTAGTTTGTGACCAATTCATTAAATAGCATGTATGATGAAAAAATGATGTGCCATATTATTTGCCATATCTAACTTGTGTTTACAAGTATTTTATTTTTCATATTGTTTTATTTTTTTGCCAAATAAAACATATACAAGTTGTTTAGAATTTCCCCGTGTTAGCATTGCGTTCCCCTAATTATACTCTTTCCACCTCTTCTCTACTTTTTATTCTGGGTTTCCTTCCTTCTTTCCTTCCTTCTTCCAGTTGTTTACTTCACCCGTTTTCGTCATCGACATCTTTTCCCATGTTCTCATCTATCCAAGAAACATGATCCTTGCTTTCTTTTACTCTAATCAAGGCTAATCCCTTCTTCATACATAAATTTATGATCCATCTATTTACAAACCCACCAATTACGCCACGGGAGTTTGGATCACTTTGGGTTTTTGTGCATCAGCTTTAAATATCGGGACAGACAGCCCATTGAAGCAATCAGTCGAAATGTTGAAAAATCATACCCTCTCCGACAACAAAGTAGGATATATAAACCAGGTTTCTAGCTCAGAGACCCCCTTCCCCCTCCAAGACCCTTCTATGTTAAGATTTTGTGAGCTTAAAATAATGACTTTCGTATATTCTGACAAAATATGTTTTGTCGGGGTAAGGGGGTCTCTGATCTAGAAACACTTGTTTATATACATATATACTACTGTTACAGCCATGTTTTATGATAATTATTTTTGTACTTGCTCTCACTGATAAAATATCTGTTAACATACTGTCAATAATACGGAACTCTCATATTAAATCTAGATTTATTTCTATTTAAACAATATAATATTATATAGTATGGGGTTTGAGAGAACGTCAATAAGAAATGTTGGATTTGATCTAACAAACCGATTTTTTTAAAAGATTTATTTCCATCAAATCAGCTTCGAGATACACTGGTATAAAACCTAATATAATAAGCGATTGTATCAAAAAAGTTGGTTATCATTTATCGAGCAAGTACGGATCAGTATGCTGACGAAGACGATGAGCGAATAGTTGGTTGGATAACTGATCCAATGTTATTCATCGATAACATGGTTGATGTTTTATTTGACAATGATATTTTTAGCTCATAAACATCTACTAATAAAAATAAACAGCAACATGGTCGGTCTATACCATTTCACGGGGTCCCTTCATTGCCAGTAAAGCTCATAACCTTATTAAAAAAATATATATTATTATCTGAATAAATCAAGAATAAATCAGAATAAAAAATAAAAATAAATATTATTATCTGAATAAATGAATCAGAATCAGAATAAAAAATAGCAAAAGAGGAGTACCTCACGAGCAGGTTGATGACGTCGGATATATATATATATATATATATATATATATATATATATATATATATATATATATATCTTTTAGGGTAATTGTTATATTTATTGTGCGTAAACATACCCCCTGATGAATTGCTAAATGTGAAACGAAATTTTAGAGATTCAAAGGGCTGTCCAGGCTGATTTTTAATTTTGCAATTGTTGGATCGCTCAGCTGATTTTTAATTTTGCAATTGTTGGATCGCTCAGCGCGATAGAGGTAATAAAAACACCCCCTAGGTGAACCCCGGGCGCTTTGAGGTTCAGGGGTGCCAGGCGAGTTACACCTGGAAGTATAGTTTTTTTTTATAATTACCCTACACAAGATTATATCTCATCATCAACTGCCCGCAGGCGCCCTCCAGTTATAATAGCATCTGTCGCCGAATGCAAGACAATATATCTTTAACATTTTTTGAGACTCGAACACGCAGAGAGTTTTTACAAGAGGATCCGTACACAAACGCCATAACCACACGGCTACCGGAGCTCTTACAAATACACAGCTAAATTTAGGTATATAATTATTTGCTATCACAGTCAAACTGTTCTGATAATTCTATATCCTCGTCATTTAATTTTTAATTTCAGAAATAATTGTACATGAATATTTTTGGAATTCATTATACATCAAATATTTTGTTTAAAGTAAAAATATTTTCTGAATCTGAATAAAAATATTTATTATATACATTTCTGCCTGGTTAAAATACATTGCAGTCTGTGCCTTGCCAGAGAACATATGCAGATATGTGACAATAGCGCGTGGATCGATATAACGGTTTATAAATTACTCTATAGCTCGCAGACAGGGTTATTTTTTCCTGCAGTCTGCAAGAATATAAAACGATCGATAATGACTCGTTTGTCAAAAATTAATGTCGTAAATATCACACGCTCTACCCCGGCTAATATGGTGGAATATTTATTTGTCAGTTCTGATATTTCTAATTATATAATGATTGTATATTTTCCTCACAGACGATAGAAGAGTTATTTATTCATTCTGAGGGTTTCTACTATCGATGTCGAATTTATTGTAGTGTAACATTACGCAATAACAAGGGAGATAACTGCTTGGTTACTATTAACTCGAAGATAGGGATATCGCCCTTCACAATACAGGGAAGACAGACAGAGTTATCTCCTTTTAAAGAATTTCATCACCAATTATTAAAACATCAATAGTAGCTATCAAAAATAATTCATTAACGTGTTTATAAATATAAAATTTAATTTTTCCGCTTACTTTTTGATGACATTCAAATAACTATGTTATCCTGGTGAGAATATACTTACCATCTTTTGCAAAAATCTTCGACCGGTTTAGGTCAATATTAATTTTCGTGTATTTTACTTGACTGATCGGATCATGAAGATTATCGTTTTCAGGATAAGCACATCTCTCAACTTTACAAGATAATCAAAATATTTACTGTTATCTGATTAATAAGTGAGAGTTTCATTCATTAAATGCAACTTATAATTGTTGGCCATTGACCATTATTTCTTTAATTTTGCTATTAACTCATTCGGCTAATGTTAAATTTTCGAACATCATTTCTAAAGTTTAAACAAAATTAATTAAAGATGATATTAAATATATTACATCTGGTACTGGCATAGTGTCCAATAACTAATGTATTAATTCCGTCCTTGCAATATCTCTTATCATCAAAATTACTTAGTCCACGTTTAATAATTGTATCTGTTTCAAGTTAGTGATGATTTGTTCTGATAACATTTGTTTTAATAAAATTAGTGCAGGTGCTGCTTTAAAATCATCAAATTTCATACATTTTTAACATATCCGCGGGGAATACCTTTTGCTTTTTTTGTCAGCTTATCCTCATCTAAAATTACGGCGTACATTTTACTTCTTAGTCCAACAAATTCCTTAACTGGCGCAAACATAAATTCATCTTCCATCTTGCCGATGACTTTTTTATTTACATCATCATGAAATCCTTTACTTTTTGGATAATCCGATAGATCAATTAAATTTTTATTGTTATAAATATCTAGATAAACATCCTCACATTTAATATTATAAACAAGCGAATCCGTATCAGTAAATAGCAACTCCGAACTTGGACAATGCTTTTTGGTAAAATTATAGTGAAAGTCGTACATAAGCCATTTTGATATGTCAAGTACAGCTGCACCAATATAAATTGGTTTATTTAACTTTAAATTTGTTTTTCGTCGCTGTATTGCAAAAAGATTTTCATTAAAGATTTTCATACTGACAAATTTATTTCTGCAATTTACATCATTTACAATTTCAATGTTGACTCGCTTTCTGATATTTTCCATCGTCTTACCGCACACGGAATTGTTCATTAACTTGAAGTAGTTTTTCTCAAAGTCGGTCTTAGCATTAGCACGACGTTTGATACTTAAATCAATATAATCTGCCATCCACCGTAACTGATTAAATTTTAACACGCGATGAACTTTTCTCAGAATTAGTCCAGCATCTACTGCTTGTTTTCAATTTTTGTAATGTATCACGTAATTTCTTTTATTTAACAAATTTGGAACTAGCTTATTAACGATCGAATTTTTTGCTGCTGTCATTGTCTGTTGTTCAGGCGATAATAAACTATAATCGATCATCATTGACTCTGCAAAAACGGAGAGTCGTTATGTAGATCATGTAACGAACTCGGACAATCTAGATCAACTTTAAAAAAATAACTGACATGTTCTGGTAAATCTTTTTCAGTTTCTTTAAGAAATTGATCTGGAGTTATCCAATGAAATCCATTGCATGGCACTGGCTCTGACATAGCATAATCGTACAAATTATTATAATCAGATAAATAATATAATTTGACGGTAAATTTGTTTCGTAATTTTTTAAAGTATTTATTATTAGCTACCGAATATTTTTTTTGTTATAACGCTAATTCCGCCTCGAATCCCTTTATCAATAAAATTAAACATATCAACATCAGTTAAGAGATCCAATTCTATCCTGCTTGTTTTTAGCAGAGCATTCCATGACAATCCTGGCGCAGAATAATACCAACACGGGTCTAATCCATAATTTTCATGACTAACTTTACGAAAACTCTCGAAAACATCTGTTAGTAATAATACGTCTGTTTTCAAATATAAATCATGATAATCACCAAGTGTCTTACAACCAAATTTATTCCAAATATCTTGTGCATATTTCTAATCGTCATCTGTAATATTTTCATTTTTAGCTGCGAGTAAAATTTATCTCTGGTAGGAAGAGAAGTTTCATCAAATCTGCTCCAGTCGTCGAGATACTCATACGGAAAGACACCTTTTTTGTCAGAACGACGTCGTCTTCATCAAAGCAACTTTTTAAATTATTGAAACTGCTACAACCTTTTACAAGCTCATCCAATAGTGCTGCCATAAATTGCAGACTGTCGATGAAACGTAATTTGCCAAGCGTAACTGACATTTACTTTTCAAAATTGTTTGGAATACATTTTATTATATTATTCAATTTTAGTTTAGATTTAATTTCCTCATCGCCAAATGCTTCGACAATGACATGACTATCATAACTACGAAAATTATGTACAACGACAGGAATAAAATCTGGCGCATCAAATTTCAAATTACAATTATTATGTGCTACTCCACGATATTGGCCGGATAGATGACAGTGATCGCGCACTTTATCGCCTGAACTTTGTTCAGGCAGAACTTTCTCGCAGACATGACAATTAACTGTCTCATCAAAATCAAGTTGTTGTTTGGATGTTATTTTTATTGGAGCTGCTTTAGATAATCTGTTGAAAATTTTATTAACATCATCTATTAAATTTTTTGTAAACACACGGCAGGATTTTTACCCCTGTACAATTTTTTTGGACTTGAAAAATTATCGTTAGCGCAACAAACTACTTTATAAGCTGCTCCACAGGGAACATGTTGTTGTATTTTTCTAGTGCTTGATTTATTGGATTATTTTCTGCGCCTGCCACAGGGACAAGTAGACACTTGAATTCAGCATAAATAACAAACGGAATATTTAATTTATGATTATAATTTTTACATTTTAACACTTTTCTTTTTCTCCTGGCATTGTTATTCTTTGAACATTAACACAGCATTCAAGATGATCTTGCAGCTTTTATCTTTAGAAAAACCTTGTAAACAACGGTAGCAGAATTATTTTTTATTTTTATCTTTATTATACTGTCTGCCAACTAGGCCGTTAAAGATTTTTATCCAAACGTAATGATTCCTATAAAACAGTAAGTTTATTGTCGATTGGGAAGCTTTTTCTGAAATATACCTTGGATAAACATTTTAACGCTCGTCAAGACCAAATATATTAACCGAAATATTATTTTGCTTTTCAAACTTTGGTATTTGATTTTCTGCAACTGGAAAGTCAATGCAATTAAATTTTAATTTTGATACGTGACTAAAATACTTGTCAACGCGATCAGCATTTTTTCTGCCGAAACATCGCAGAAACAATAGCCCACTGGAAACATCTGTTATCAAAGTTCTATATGTTAATACAGCATTTTTTATTTTTAACCTTTTGAGGGAGATCAACGTCAAAACTACTGCGAAGTACGTTATATCTCGCTGTGTGAAATAAAAGTTCTTTTATCATTTCAAATTTCCAACCTGATCCTGATACAGTAAATTCCTCCAATTTTTTTTATTTATTTCCTGATTTATTTCATCGGCGACTGAGGAAATATTTGTTCCAGCTAATATTTTTCGTGATTTAGCTGTTAAAAATGGTTCGGCAATCTCGTTGATGAAATCTGCATTTTCAGGTAGTGCATGTAAATTTGATACAATAAAATGATACTGCACTATTAGCTTGACACTTCTATGCACTGCATGTTCTCGCGTTACAATCGGATACAGAAGATGAAACAAATTTGTAGAGTTAAAATTTGCTAAAATATTTTGATTATCAAACCGATAGCTGTTGTCAAATCCTGCAAAATCAGTGGTTATTTTTATAGGTTCTCCTATAAGGTTCTTCTTGGCAATATCTCGCAGTATGAATATTATATATATATATATATATATATATATATATATATATATATATATATATATATATATATATATATATATATATATATATATATATATATATATATATATATATATATATATATATATATATATATATACAGCATTTTACATATTTAATTGGAGAATTTGCATTTTCAATTAGAGATATAAAAATGCTTATAGCATAATGAAACAGAATTTCACAAGCGATCAAGAACACTATTATGTTCATCCCAAGTATAACTTATACGCGGGAAATATGTTAGGGTCGGTGATTCACGTCGAATACGGACAAACGTTTGGTAAAGCAACACCAGCGGGTTATAAGATCAGCGTTTAAGGTGATAATACTGAGAGAACTGAAATGTTTAAGAAAGATTTTAGTTACACTTTGTTTTGCGGAGACATACCAAAAGGACGACGAGTACATCATGTCAACAGCGCAGTTACTGATTATAACATTGAAAACTTGTCTTTACAAAGTGAATTTTAACCTCATCCAGTGTTTGATCTTTACGAAGCCTCTGATAAAGGAATCATTCGAAATATAAAAACAAAAACAAGCATTAGGAAAAATAAATAACAGTGCTTATCTTAAAATAAGTGTCAAAGGAACACAAACAGACCAAGTTGATTATTATAGCCATAGATTGGTTTACGAAACGTTTAACGGACCTATACCTAATAATTTAGTGATATATCACGTCAACAGAATTAAAACAGACAATCGTCTAGAAAATCTCGAACTTGTCACGCCCAAAGAAAATAGCAGACGAGGACGAGGCGGTGGTATTAATTTCAGATGTCCTGCTAAACCTATAATTGCGGTAATTACTGAAACAGACGAGGAACTAAAATTCAAATCAATTTCAGCTGCTGCAAGACACTACAAGATATATCCGGCAACAATAAAATATGTTGCAGACGGGGTAACAAAATCTGCAACATCACAATCAACATTTGACAGAATCACCTTCAAATATGACAATTAATTATATTTTCTAGTTCAGTTTTGGTAAGACAATTATGAGCAAACATTAACACATCATCTTTATTAAATTTTAGTGTAATAATTGTTCTGTCATTAAGTTTATTTTTTTTTATTTTTTTGTGCCGCTGTTAGCAGAATCTTATTAGAATCACCTTTCATAACAATAACATCAACAGAGCAAGATTATCCTGACAAACATTTTCTCACTGCCTCCGCTAGTTTTCGGTAATTTAATATATTAACTTTCTGATGATATTTTTCTCGTTAGTCATCTTATTATTATAAATTAGATAAAAATATATTATAATATGGATTTGATGAAACGACTTGCTGATATTTACGCCCGCGATATAATCGCGGATGATAGTTTTACACCGCGATATAATCGCGGAGGAGATGCTACAATCGCAATCGACTCAGTTGGTTATACAGAAGATGACATTCTACTTAGCAACGACGACAAACAAAACGAGATTGTAAGTGTAGTTGATAAAACAAATTACAGCAGACCGACAACCGGCAGATATAATGTAAAATATCATATCACAAAGAAAATTTTGAAATTTAATTTTACAATAGATGAAAATCAGTCGTTTTGACGGCTGATAAAACCCTTTTTAAACATTAGAATTCCAGATCGACGGAAAAATATAAAATTCGATTTTATATTTGTTAAGATATTTAACCTAATGACGATTTCTGACGATCACAGACGATATCTAATATCGTTATGTGAGCCAATAAAATGTAAATCTGTCAAACGTAAGTACTAGGAATTCTACAAAAAACTTTATTTTATAATTTGTTTGGTTGGTACCCAACTATTAAATTTATCGCTGTATCCTCTCCACTTGACAAGGCTTTTATTACCTTTTTTCTTGATAACATTTTCAATAACAAAATATACCTTGTTTTGGTTTTTTTGTAGTTCCTGCTCGCGAAAACTACCAGTTATAGGCTCACCCAATAAATCTTTTAGTGCGTATGTTACAGGTATTGTCAGTAAAACTTTATCAACAACAAAATACTTCTTCGCTCCAGTTTGGGGTAAACCCTTTTACAATTGTGTTTTTGGTCAGAGAAATTCTAACTTTATCACCAACTTTAAATTTATGTCTGCGGGACATGTTTTCATTTGCTAATTTTGGATTCTTAATTGCTGCATTTGGTGACATTTTTATTGATCTATGTTTTGTGTTATTATATTTGTCAATAATTTGTGAAAGATCGTCAATATAATTATTTGAATTTTTACCTGTCAAATGTTTATGTATAAGTTCGTTTAGTGTACGATTAAATCTTTCGACGATAACGCCTTTTCCTTCATTTCCCATAACATATCCTTTTATGCCATTTTGTTCCAAAAATTGCTCACATATTTTATTAAAAAATTCCGCTCCGTTATCAGTCCAAATTTTATTTGGTTTTTTTCCGTACTAACGATAATTTGTTTTAAAGCATCAGTTATCGACATTCCTGTTTTATCCGAAACTGGTACACTAAACGCGTAGTTACTAAAAACATCTACAACGTTTAAAAGATATTTCTTATTATCGTTAAACTTGGCAAGATTTGAGACATCTACTAAATCTATCATATTTACAGGTTTCATGTCATATAGTTCATCTAGCATTATCTTATCACAGCTAGGCTTATCTTGTTCGTTATCACGATAACAAATATCATGACGCATTGCTATTGCATCAACTTGATTATAAGACTCTTGTCCTGGTAATGGATTATCGTCTTCGTCTAACTATTTGTCCAGTGGATTGTACGGCCCAGTGTATTTGTAGCCTGGTAATGTCCAACCTCCTTTTGGTTTTGGTAGTTTTCCAATAAACTTGTGAATGTCAATACCGCTGCCAATTACCTCACGTCGATTGCATGATTGACAGTACGTAACAATTTTATTTTGTTCTATACAAAGAACTTTATCACAATTACAATTACATTTCATTTTATTTTTTAATCGTCGACAAAAATATTTACCTTCGTCAATTAATCATCTACTAAAATAACCTTGTCACACATTCCAGCTCCGGAAAATTTCTTTAAAAACATATTTTTTTTTTCTACCACAGATTGCACAAAAACTTTTTAACATTATTCTATTATTTTATGTTTTTTTCCGTTATCTCATCCTTATTCTCTGTTTTAGTTTTACATTTGAGACAGTATGTTGACATATTCCTTAGTTTAGATAAAATTAACTGCAATCTCATCATTTGCGTGAGAAGGTTGCTTGTCAAATTGTAAAATAAACTTTAAAAAAATCAGAATCACTCTGAGACATCTGTCGGATAAACATAATGAAATAATAACCACAAGCAGATGTTCCAACCGGCTGTAGTTGATTAGACGAGTAATTTATTTTTTAAATTTTTTTTAAAAATATATTTTTTTATAAGATTACTCGGAGGAAGTCCGAACGAATCAAAATAATTATTATTGTAGACAGCAACCCAGTGAGTGCCGCATCCGTCATTAAAATCTTGTATATTTATCACACGAACCACCTGCTGGTACATTACCTAATTCGTCTTTAGAGTATACTCCGCAAAATCCGACAATGTCATTCAATTTTTCAATTATATCAAAATTACTCAACGCGACAGGCGTTGTCAACGTCGCAGACGTCGTCAACGGCGTCTGGTACTTGGTAGAGTCATTCCACGTCCTATCCCTAACAGATCCGGGGTTAGACTGCCTGCTAACCCTGCTAAAAGTGGAGCGAAAGGAATAATTACTTCTTGTTTTGTTTTTCTTGGCTGTCGCTGACGTTTTGTTCTCTTTTTTTATAGATTTTGTCGCTTTGGCTGACATTTTATTTTTTGTTGTTACATAAAATTTGTTTGATACCATCAATTGATACCGCCTTTTTAGTTGCTCCAGATACTGCCCCTGACGCTGCTTATAGTCCAAGTGTTCCTAGTACAGGTAAAATTTTTGGAATTGCGCTAGCTATTACAGAAAATTCTGGTCCAAAAAATCCGCCGTGTTTTGCCATCGCTGTTATTTGTGCAACAGATAGTTTGAGAACAAGGGGTTTTCCCCGATTAAGTTTATTGATTTGTTGTTGCGTCAACATTACTTTCACTGCGGCGACTTTGTCAGTCGTTGGGGATATCATTAAAGAGACAGAATTACGTTTGGCAACCGCTGCTGATAATTTTTTAAGTTGACCGGGCGTTAGGTATATTTCTCTGGTTGTGTATTCCGTTTTCATTTTATATTTGTTTGTCACACAATACTCACACTTGGACAGTCATCCTTCCCTTGGTCACATCAATTGTCAAAACTCTATCACTGACAACTAGCGCGTATACGTTATATTTTTCGGCTGGTAATATGCCAAGCATCCAAGAGACCTCAATGTCAACAGTCGATCCAATAACTCGTTCGGAATGTTTTGATATGTCAAAATAAAAGATAGGATACAGTGATCGAAATTCCTCCACTGATATCTGAGATCCACTGTCCGCGTCCTGATATTTTTGTATCGCCTCCATATGGTACATATACGGCCGAGATATGTTTCTGGTGGCGTCTACGACAAAATTGCATTCGATTGCACGTTCGGGATATTGTTTAGAATTTACTCTAACAAAGATTCGTCTGACGTCTGGGTTATCAAATACGGATTTGTTCCTTTCTTGATCATTACGACGTGCTTGTCGTTGAAATACAACAAACAAATGTCGTGGTAATTGTTCGCTTGACGTAGTTGTAACACGCCAGTGTAATCGGTTGCGTTAGGAATTGCTATTTGGTAAATTCTGTTTTGCTGAAAATATTTTTTTTTTTTTTTTGTGTAAGCGGTCAGTAATGATTCGAGTTCCATCGTTTTAGATATAGACGGAACAACTCGTGGCATCCACAGCGCTAATCTTGTAATAGCGATCTGTCCTTCAGCCACACCAGCGGCGTGTATTATACAATCGTTTTGATCAGCTCGATCTAAAATAAGTGCATGTTTTACTCCGCGAAAAACTTTGTTATATTTGCGGCAAAATTCAAATATTGTACTTAACGGAAGCATCATCGTTATTTGGCGAAATTCTGCGGCAAATGCTTTTCGTTTGGCATATCCCTCGTTATATCTTGTATTACGTATACTAATAGCACCGTTTATTAAATTTAACATAGCGACTGCATCTGCGGCTGCACCTGGTGGTGTAATACTAAGATTATTACATGCTTGTGTCAGCGAGATTCTCACAGCATTTACATCTGCCGCTGCAGCTGGTGGATTAATGCCAAATATTACAGCATTTGCTATAAGAAAATGTCTACCGATTACTAGATCTGCAGCAGCGTCAGCCCCGTGTGTAAGAGCACCACCTGTAATAAATTCGCCTGAAGCAGATAAACCAAGTCCAGTATCTTTAAACCACATCGTGTTTGTGGCCACTGATTTCGAATAATCATCGCTGAACGAGACGATGTTAAGTATTGTACTTGCTATAGGCAAGTGCATTGAAATATCTTCCATAGTTTGATTGGCCAGGTGGTACCGTGCACATTTAAACAAGCTCCAACCGTTATTGACAAGTGAAATTTCACCTCCTATCGCAGTTAGTAATTGACCACGCACTTCTAACACTGCCTTGTGCGGCAACAGTAACACGTCCTCGTCTCTTGTGTTAAAAGTTCTGACGCCAGCTTTATTTGATTCGTTTGAGTTTTCGTCGAGATACTCGATATACTCAAACATTTTCACTGTGTCGTCGGTATCATGTTCTTAGGCAAGATTGAGATAATTTTTAACTGACATTAGTTATTCTTTAATCTCACAAAATTATGTGGCACACAAAATTACAGCAAATAAAAAGCAGCAGGCGTTATTTGTCTTGTTTTCTTTACAAGTTTGCGTATTACCTCTTCACCACTTGGTGACAGTAATTTTTTTGTTGTAGCTATCATAGCTCGTTCTGTTTCCGCTGTTGGTGCAATATCTGATATTGCTCGCTTAACGAGACGATATTTAGTATTGTATTCGCTATAGGCGAGTGCATTTAAATATCTTCCACAGTTTGATGGGCTAGTTGGTACCTTGAGATTTTAAATGAACTCCAACAGTTATTGACAAGCGCAATTTCTGCACCAGCTGCAATATCACCGCCTATGGCAGTTGGTAACTGACCACGCACTTCTAATACCGCCTTGTGCGGCAATAGAAACAAGTCCTCATATCTTGTATTAAAAGTTCTGACGCCAGCTTTATTTGGTTCGTTTGAGTTTTCGACGAGATACTCGACATACTCGAATTCTGTCACTGTGTCGTCGGTATCATGTTCTTCGGCAACATCGAGATAATTTTTAACTGACATTATTTATTCTATAATCCACACAAAATTGTGGCACACAAAATTACAGCAACTAAAAGCAGCAGGCGTTATTTGTCTTGTTCTCTTTACATGTTTGCGTATTACCTCTTCACCACGTGGTGACAATAATTTTTTTGTTGTAGCCATCATAGCTCGTTCTGTTTCCGCTCCTGGTGCAATATCTGATATTGCTCGTTTTATTTCCGCGTTTGAAGGTGGGCTGCCATTAATTTTTATCAGTGATCTTTTGTCCTACTACGGTGCCAGCAGTGCTAGCAACAGCTATACCAGCGTCAAGTGCAATTGGCGCAACTTTATGCGCAATTCCTGGGATATTTTCGACTATTTTTGTAAATATATTTCCAAAAAATCCACCTACAATTTTCCTTCTATAAACGTTTTTTGTCTCATCTTTGTTATTAAATTAGGTTTACAACATTTACGCCGACGAGTACGTTGTGATCGCGCGTAGGTGTAAGTAATACGTGAAAATTTCATTGTTAAGATCTATTTGTCATCCTGATTGATCTGTTATTTGCATTGTTATGCTGGTTACTTGATTTTCAGGAGTAATCGGATAGTATATTATTTGTCGAGGAATAATTTGCATCAGTGACCCAGGCGGGACATCTGGTGAAAAACTATAGATTGTTTGACCTTGACTTCCTAAAGCTGAATAAGACTCTGAAACAATAGAGTAATTAATCAATATTGTGTTTACTTGTGTTATATTAACAGGCAGATCTCCGTCATACGATACACTTTGTTCTGCCACATTGCCATACTGTTGGTTTTTTAAAGCCTAATAATGATGCGATACTAGTCGCTGGTGAGAAATTGATTATCAAATTATTTTTTAATGTGATTCTGGCTCGTAGCTTATTATAGTTTGGAGTTAATTCAAAATTGTCTGTGGCAGTGTATTTTGCTATCAGCTCTCTTATCGTTTTGTTGAGATCGGTTACATTATACGCCTCCTGTGGTATTTTAGCTGATACCCAAGCACCAGAATTAAATGTAAAGTCGTCGTTGATATTTGTTTTTACATTTGCCATAGAATGCCATACTGTGACAGAAGTTAATCCGATTTCGTACTGTTTATTCGGATCTAGTATTATTGGCGGATTATAGTGGACAGAAAAGTTTGCGCTGTCACTCGTTGTTTGTGATGAGTCGAGCAATAATGCTGTTGACATTTATATTAAAGATGTTAGATAAGATCGCTATGTAAAATTTCGTACTCGTCTGATGTTAGTAATCTGCTCGATCTAAGATGATCTAATAAATCTACAATTTCGTTGTCGATTTCCGTACTTTCATTACCAGCTTCTTTTGATGTTATTAATAATATAAGTCTGTCAACCAATTCTGCGTTTTCATGCAAATTTTTTTTTTAATACCTTTTCCAGTTCTTTCCTCTGGTTATCTTTGATCTCGTTCGTTTTCATACTTATCAAATAATCTTTTAAATGTCCAACCTTTACCATAATCTTTTTCGCTGGTTCTATACTTATCTGCTGTCGTATGTAAAACATCAGCAATAATTCCCTCTCTCATTATGTCTAACTTGGGCAGTATTTCTTCCTCTGTTTTAACTTCTTTAAGCGTTTCTTCAGCTTCCAAAAAGTCATTATATATTTCTCTTAAAATTCTTTCTAGTTTATTGTAATCATCATCACCTCATTTTCGAATGTTATTAAGGTCGGTAAGTTTGTCTTCTGTCAGATATTTTTTTTATAAATTTGGTAATTTCGGATTTTTTGTTTCATTCCTAACACTTTTTCTGTAAAATTTTATATGTTTTTCAATAGGTATTTCTTCCATGATACTTTCAGCAATTTTTCTTTGTTGCTCGGAAAATTTTTCCCTTTGTCTTGACAAATGTTGTATTAACATTTTTAACTAGTCTGGATTAACCGTTGATTTTATTATCGCACGCTGAAGTGCAAGAGGGTTATTTATTAATCTCTCAAATTTGGTTTGTCGTGCAACAGGATCAGCAAAGTCCTTCTACAATTATTTTAGTTTCCTCTTTTGATCCTTCTCCGAGTAAACCGAACAAACCTTTTTCTTGTAAATTTTTTTAGTTCCACTGGAGATAACGCAGATATTTCTGGTTGTTTGCCAAGTACTGCCTCGGTAACAGGTTTAAGAAAACTAGCGGCTGTTTCTTCTGCTTGAACTTGTCCTTGACGAGCTTCTTCCACTTTTTTCTTAAAAGCAGCTCGAGTTGTAATAAATCTTTTTAGTAATTCAATTTTTTGTTGATGCTTGTCCATTGTTTATTTTTATACGCAATATAAAATTCGTCTATAGAAATGTGTTGTTGTTGTTGTTGTTGTTATAGGGTTTAACGCCATTTTTCAGCACAAGATAGGCTATACATGGCGGCCAGTATTAATGGTGGAGGAAGAACCCTGGAAAATCTCGGGAAGAACCACCGACCCACGAGAAGCTACTGGCAGGCTTTCTCACGTACCCACGTTAGCCGAGCCTGGACTCGAACTTACGCAGACAGAGGTGAGATGGCAGTGATCCGTAACGGTCAGCGCTTTAGACCACTCGGCCACTCGGGGCCCCTTATAGAAATGTGTCAATACAGCACCGAAACATCTTAGATGGATCATGCGCTAGTTTATCAAATAAAATGAAATTGTATTTGTCTTTAGTTGCTTGATGATATAGTTCAATAAATTTATCTTTTGTTATATCACCACATTGCTTGTTTGCAATATTTCTCACATCAACATTATCTAGCCCTGGAAATAATATAAAACATCCCGTATTTCGCCTAATAAATCTGTCAACGTTATAAAATCCTTGCACTAGATAAATCGAATTACATTTTTTGCTACGCGATAATGAAAAATACGACCTAATCTTATTCATCTCCTCGTTGTTAGCGGAATAACGTCAAATACAATTATTATATGCTCGGACGAATCAAGTTCATCAACTGGAATTAATTCCTCTGGTTGTTTGATCGTAAATACGTCTCCGCCTGCGTCAAGCTCATCACGAAGTTTATCATTGTACTCGCTCAATAAATCGTATTTATCTTGTTGTGGGTTAATTGTGTAAATATATACCTTATCGTAGTTAAAGTTATCGTTGAGTAAGAGATTTAATAATAAATTTGTTTTACTCGAGTCTGTACGACCAACAATAAGATAATGACAATCTGGAAGTTCGTTATTATGTTTATGCTTGATTAATCGTTCGGTGTCAAAATTTAATATCGTTGACTTCGCCCTTATTGTTATACATTTTTATGTTATATAATTTACATAATATGACCTATTGCACAAAGCTTGGAACAGCACTTACAGGAGACGAACCATCAACAATAACTACTGATACGTCATCGTTCGTCAAAAGAAAAGCGGCGATACAATGACAGGAAACCTGTTTATATCAAATCAACGAGTGATTAAGAAACAAATTATCCGCCAATAAATGTTGTTAATACACAAGCTCTTAGTTATGCACAACTATAAACGATCGACAATAACGAACTATCACTGACAGGAGGAATTTTAAGCGGTAACATAGATATGTCAGGAAAAAAATAATAAATTTGGAAACCGCATATCCGCCAGCAAATTTAAATCAAACCCAAGCGGTAAGTTATTTACAGTTGAAGTATGTGGATAATAACAAGCTTGATAAAACCGGTGGAACGGTTACAGGGAATACTAATATGTTGAGTAAAAAAATTATTGGGTTGGAAACTGCGTATCCACCAGCAAATGTTGATAATACACAAGCTGTAAGTTATGCGCAGCTAAAATCTGTTGACGATAACAAACTTAATAAAGCTGGCGACACAATGACAGGTAACCTGATAATGAGCAATAACTAAAAAATAACTGGATTACCGACAACCTCGCCACCAGCTACGGAGACTGATGCTATTAGTTACGCGCAGTTAAAAGAAGGACTCGCCCCGTATTTAAAACGGTCCGGTGGACCAATGTCAGGCGATATAAACATGAGAAACAATAAAATAACGACGACATATGTTCCAGTTAACCCTAATGATCTGACAAATAATGTGTATGTTGATAGTTTGCCCAGTGGTAAAAACGAACCAAAAATAATGTTGGGCATATTACAACACTTTTTAAGGCAACTGATAACTGAGTTGGGTTTGAGGTAAGCGCATCATCATATTATCCTGAAAATTATCCTTATTATTCTTTCTCTGATAGACAGGAATGGATGACAAACGGAGAGGTTGAAATCTTTTGGATTAAAATTAAATGTCCTATTGCAGTTGCTATTTGGCAATTTCATTTGCGAGGTCGATTAAACTCTAGTGTTGGTCGAATTTATAATTGGCGATTGGAAGGATCAAACAATGATATTGACTGGGTAACATTATATAGCACAGTGAGCACATATATTTCAACAACACAATATTTTACAATTCCAACTGTAAATACTGTTAACAAGTACTTTTATTTTCGAATTTATATTGTGAGAGCTGAACATCCGTTTCCAGGATTAACAGCATTTCAAATATACACGCTGGACGATTAAATTTAATCTAACATTGTAAAATAAATGTCAGAACCAGCGATTATAACCACTGAAAAAAGATTTTATAGTATTATTTTTAACCCTAACGTAATTTTAAACCCAGCTCATTGTACAGACGATATCAATAAATCACAAGCAATAGATAAAATACGAATTAAGAAAGATCTTGGCATTAATTCGATGAATGATCCAATATTATCAAAAGCTGAAATTTTTGTTCGCATTATGCATATGCGAGGACCACAACTAAAAGAAGCAATAGGAAACCTTGATATTATAAGCAGATACTGTCATCCTGATGATTGTCTAGAAGAGCAAAAACAAGTTGAAACTATGTTTAAAAAAATTGCTCGTGCTTGACAAGGAAAATATAGATTTGATAAAACAAATAGGCGTAATGAGAGCACGATTTCGTGGAAGAGAGCAAGAAGAAAAACAAATAAAGGATAATCGGGATCTTCTCAACAAATTAGAGGCATCTAAAATAATAAAATTAAAAGGAAATAAAGAGTTATACGAAAGTTTTTCAAAACGAGAAATTTTTAAGTATTTCGCTATGTACTACCACGAAAAGGAAACACTAGTTAAAATCGCTAGTATATCAGTAGATATAATGTTAATAATTAGAGTGTACTCAAATGCAATTTTACCAATGATATGTAAAAAGCCCGAATTCGATCCGATTGTTGTTAATAAATCTCTAGAGATAATAAAAAATCTTAACGAGGAAATCGATAATCTCGATGATATTGAGCGAGAAAAGTTTTTTGAACAAATCGAACTAATACAGTTTGTAGAAATATCTGATTTCTACTTTGAAACTAGTGATGAATATGATGTTCCACTTCCATCACTCCAACGCTCTAGACAATTATCAATACGAAATTATTACACTGAAGTTGATAAATTATTTACGAAACCATACGAAAAAATAATGTGGAAAGTAGATTCTGTTTTTGTCTTCTCATAATTGAACGAGACAGACTACGAAAATTAATGCTAACAAATTTCATAGTCGCATGCGCAATTATCAGACAACATCTTGTTCTCAAAACTTTTACGTTGGATCAAATAAGCTTGGTACTAGGGTTTATGGAAGAAACAGAAAGAGAATACGGTAATTTGGTAAATAAAACAGATTTGTATGAACATGAGGTAGAAAACATGTTTGATTCTTACAGTTGGTTAAAGAAAAATGAGGTACTAACAGATAAACGATATAGAAATACTTCGTCTGATGTTTATGACAAGTACAGAGATTTTATAGCTGATCCTAACAATAATAAGTTCCGTGAGTTGCTTGATTTGATTGTTGGTACTAGAGTTTTTAATATCGTGTAAAAATTGTAAGCAAATATTGTATAATGAAAAAACAGATCGTCGATTTCAATCATATTTCAGGGGAAATTCCAAAACAAGATGTTGACTCACTAATACAATATTACAAATTTTATCATAAAAACCTCTGGTGTGTAAAACAATGTTACAAGTATTACAGTAGAATACTTCGAGTAATATCATATTTACCACTGCTCATGACTAGCTCTGGTATAATCTCAAGTGGAGTATCATTAAACCCGTTTTTATTAATAATATCTGGTGTTGGTGTTTCTCTCTCAACAGCGTGTAAGAAAATTGAACCTCGACTTGAAACTAAAGGACAAAAATCATTTTGAACGTCAGAAAGTATGGCTACAGAGCAACAAATATTTTAACATTTTAGAAACACACAACATAGATATTGTGACCAACCAACATTGCAGCTTTAAAACCCATTGAAAAACATACTTTACTATTCCTGAATTTATAAATACACTGACTTTATGATTCCTGAATTAATAAATACACGGGCTCTATGATTCCTGAATTAACAAATACACAGGCTTTATGATTCCTGAATTAACAAATACACAGGTCTTATGATTACTGAATTATCAAATACACTGGCTTTATGAATCCTAGATGGATAAATCTTGCTGGCTGTTATTTGTACTTGAAGGTGCCGTGAATTTACCTTATAATGTACAGTCAGGTGATAATGCCAAAGCCAAGTATCGCCACATGGAAGAATCCTGAAAAAGCAGCTGAGTGAAAGGTACAGTCAGGTGAGAATGCCAAAGATGTATCGCAGCACAGTAGAATCCTGCAAGAAAACCATTTCATGACCACAGAACCTCTTAGCTTTAGCAATCAGACGACTGGAACTTCTAACTTCAGAAATTCTTTTTAAAAGTAAAATGAAAGGAAATTATAAAACCATGTGTTACTTCAATGAATTCACCTGAATTTGCACAAACATGTTTCCTTGGGCTGATTTTAGCAATTCATTTGCTTTACTGTTTTTGTCTCCTAGTTGAACATCTTTCCCAGTGCACTCACCGGCTTTTATAATCGTTTCCCTTACGAACTGTGTATCTATTACCACTACTACCACCACCGCAACCACCACCACTACCACCACCCCTCTGAGCTCTCTCCCCCGTTTATTGTGTACATTTCGATCATTCCTTTTTGTGATAGAAAACACCTTTCATTGGCTCTTCCTTACTCATTTGAGCCAATCAAAACCTACCTGGTTTCTTCTACATGAAAATAGACTTCCACGCTAACCTATAACCTGTGTATCCATTTGGAACAGTCATGACATGCAGTTCCATGTACTTTAGCGTTCTTATCTTCTTAAATTGAACATTGTAATGAACAGGTAATGAATAGGTGACATCATACCCACATATCGTCCATCAGTATCAACACAGATTATGGGGAGGGTTGATTTGACTACCACAGTCTGAGAGAGAGAGAGAGAGAGAGAGAGAGAGAGAGAGAGAGAGAGAGAGAGAGAGAGAGAGAGAGAGAGAAAGCTTACTTTCTGTGATTGGTATATCCTTTTCATCCTTGATGTTGTAAGTATATAATGTAAGAAATGGTACACTAAATTTCTTCCTTGGATTTACTAATATATAGTGCAAGAAATATATGTCCAAACGAATTCTAATGAATGTTTTAAAATCCAATGTGCTTAAATAAACAAACAAACAATTAATTAATTAATTAATTAATTAATTAATTAATTAATTAATTAACAAATAAATAAATGCATTATCATAAAATATATAATGTTGTTAATATTGACAAGTTTAATTATATAATATGTCATACATATTCGAAACCATGTAGATTGGTTTCGAACAACACTTGGAGTCAGATAGGGATGTATACTGTCACCTACACTCTTCAACATTTTCCTGGAAAGGATCATGGAGGATGCCTTGCATGACCACAAGGGCACTGTCAGCATCGGAGGAAGAACAATCACCAGCCTTCGCTTCGCAGATGATATTGATGGTTTAGCAGGAGATGAAAAAGAACGCCTCGATACAACCTCTACAGCATACGGTATGGAGATTAGCGCCGAAAAAACTAAACTGATGACAAACAACACCAATGGCATCAGTGCAGAAATAAAGGTCAGTGAACAGAAGCTGGAAAGAGTCACAAGCTTCAAGTACTTGGGATCAATTATCACGGATGAGGGCTCCAAACCAGACCTACTTTGCAGGATTGACCAGACAACAGCAGCAATAACAAGGCTGAGACCAATATGGAAAGATACCAACGTTGCTTTTGGTTCCAAAATAAGGCTGATGCGTTCGATTGTCATATCTATCTTTCTGTATACTTCTAAAACATGGACGCTCACATCAGATCTACAAAGAAGGATTCAAACCTTCGAAATGAGATGCCACCGCAAGATGTTGGGCATCTCATACATTGACCATGTAACCAACGAAGAAGTCCACAACAGGATCCAACGAGTCATCGGATCCTACGAAGACCTCTTGACCACTGTAAAAAAGAGCAAACTGAAGTGGTACGGTCATGTCTCAAGATCATCTGGACTGGCAAAAACAATCTTGCCAGGCACAGTGCGAGGGTGCAGAAGAAGAGACAGACAGAAAAAGAGGTGGGAAGACAACATTAAGGAGTGGACAGGCATGGGAAATGGAGATTCCCAAAAGGCAGTAGAGAACAGGGAAAGATGGAGAGAATTGGTTGTAAAAGTCAACTGTGCTGCCCCAACGACCTCTTGGGTTAAGGGATTGATGATGATGTTGATGATGATGGATGATGATACATATTTCCCGTCTTTGTTAGTTTGTTTCAATATTTTGACTCCAAATTGTGCTAATAAATGTAACTATAAGATAAATAGTACTATTTGCAGACAGGAAAATTATGATCAATATGTTTTAAAGTGTTGGGATGAAATACTGATGAACTGATGAGTCGTTTTAAATAGCCTTGTATTTTGCCGTTGAATCCTCACTTTTCACAGACTTGTGTTTTGCCATTGGATCCTCACTTTTACATTCATAAACTAAGAATGAGTCACATGGATAAACACAGATTAATAGCGAATGCGACTGATAGAAAACTTGCATATGCAAACCCTTGTAGATGGAGAGATCACCAAAAAAGAGCATGTCCAACCAATATGCAATTAAGAGTCGTGGATAAATGTAAACATCGCACAGACACAAACAGCTTCTAACGAGAGAGAGAGAGAGAGAGAGAGAGAGAGAGAGAGAGAGAGAGAGAGAACTTTGAGGTACATCGTACTTAAATATGACTGTCAATTCCATTACAGAAGTGATAATGTATATCTAATTCAACAAATTTTTTTATAAAAATCCAATTTTTCACGTTTCCTGCCCCTGTATACGCTAAACTCGGTACTCCATTTGTCCCATTTAAACTCGGTACTCTATTTGTCCCATGTAAACTCGGTACTCCATTTGTCCCATTTACTTTCTGCTGGATTGTATTTTAAACTCGGTACTCCATTTGTCCCATTTACTTTCTTCTGGATTGTATTTTAAACGGGCTATATTTTGTAAGAAGCCAGGATAGAATTCAGAAAGTTTTGGCTGACAGTGATATGTATTAGAGTGACATCTGTCACTAGTAGTTGTCTCGTTTAAACAATATAAAATGGTTGTCTATCTTGTTCATTAAAGTGGCCTTTGTTAGTGGTGTGCGTCCTTTAACCAATATATGGTTATTGACAATGATAATCAAATTTTGAAACAGTAAATTAATTTTACATAGCACAAAACCTCATACTTTTAGTTTCCGACAAGCTATTTTAAAATAGAACTAATTATGATATTCTGTTAACAGGAGATTATAGGTTTACAGTTTTGTTTCTGGACAGCCGCCAAATTTGCTTCACTCCTCTACAGCCATATTGACATAAATTCTCCCTTACTTGGTGTTACTGTAACAGAGACATATTGGCAGATAATTTTGCCTTACTGAGTGTTGCATTAATAGAGTGATAGTGGCCGATGATTCTCCATAGTGAGTGTTGCATTAATAGAGTGATTTTGGCTGATAATTCTCCTTACTGAGTATTTCATTAAGAGAGTGATATTGGCAGATAAATTCCCTTACTGAATGTTGCATTAATAGAGTTATATTGGCAGATAATTCTCCATTACTGAGTGTTGCTTTAACAGTCATATTGGAAGATATTTCTCCCTTATTAGGTATTGCATTAATAGAGTGATATTGGCAGATATTTCTAACTTACTGAGTGTTGCAGTAATAGAGTGATATTGGCAGATAATTCTCCCTTACATAGTCACCTTTAATATTATTGTGGGTTTAATCCATTGAATATGATGTACTTTAATTACCCCTACCATAGTCGGACCAAATTCATTGGCGTTTTAATATTGTTAAGTGAAGCCGTAAACTAGATGCATTGAATCGTATAAGAGAATCGGCAAACGAGTAAACTCGATGCATTGTCTCGTATAAAAGAATAGGCAAAGGGAGTTTACTTCTGCGTGAGATTATTCTCCTCGCATTGATTTTAAGTTATTAAAATGTGAAAACAACACTTTCTTGGGGATAATTATCTGCCGATAGGACTCTTCAGAAGGGAAGCAAAGATGGCTGTTATCGGTTCTTTTCTTTGATATAGGATCCAGAAATACAAAGTAACAGTATAAATTACTAAGTTCAAGTTCCTGTGTTTGTGTTCATGAATTCAATAGCCATGCCACAGTCCGGCATGTTTTGCTTAGTGTTCATGAATTCAATGGCCAAGCCACAATCCAGTATGTTTTGCTTAGTGTTCATGAATTCGATAGCCAAGCCACAGACCAGTACGTTTTGCTTAGAGTTCGTGAATTCGATAGCCAAGCCACAATCCAGTACGTTTAGCTTAGTGTTCATGAATTCACTAGCCAAACCACAATCCAGTACGTTTTGCATAGTGTTCATGAATTCGATAGCCAATCTACAATCCAGGATGTTTTGCTTAGTGTTCATGAATTTTCGCTATCCAATCCACAATCCGGTACGTTTTGCTTAGTGATCATGAATTTGAAAGCCAATCCACATTCCAGTACGTTTTGCTTAGTGTTCATGAATTCGATAGCCAAGCCACAATCCAGGATGTTTTGCTTAGTGTTCATGAATTCACTAGCCAAGCTACAAACCAGTACATTTTGCTTAGTGTTCATGAATTTTCGCTAGCCAATCCACAATCCAGTACGTTTTGCTTAGTATTCATGAATTCGATAGCCAAGCCACATTCCAGTAAGTTTTGCTTAGTGTTCATGAATTCAATAGCCAAGCCACAATCCAGTACGTTTTGCTTAGTTTTCATTAGATAGACATCTAAAATCATACTTTGGACACTTTTATATTTTAAATTAATGACCGTTTTCAATTTAGATTTAGATTTTTTTATGAATATATCCTCTAGTAATTAGATAAAATATATTCCAGATCTCTGTGTGCTTAGAAGTGGAAGTGTGTGGACTTTGCAATATAAATTTATATAAATATACATTCACAGGACAACTAAAAATATTATTATAAAAAAGAAAATATATTATGTCATATTCTATACAAGCAGTATACAGTACAAATCTGATGTGTATATTTATTCTTTTGTGTTGCAATACCTTGTTGAAACGTTAATCCATACCTCTATCAACTCTTCGACGTTGCAATAACTTGTTGAAACGTTAATCCATACCTCTATCACCTCTTCGATGTTGTAACACATTGTTGAAACATTAATCCATACCTCTATCAACTCTTCGATGGTGCAATACCTTGTTGAAACGTTAATCCATACCTCTATCACCTCTTCGATGTTGCAATAACTTGTTGAGAAATTACTTCAGAAGATTAAGTGAGCAGTCCTTAAATGGTGTGTATCAGATGCAAACAATAATATCCAGAGTTTATCTTTTTATCGTTTTCACCACCGTGCCCTTATATATTATTGCCCCAATCTGTGTAGACTTGGTCTGTAGTGACTCGTTCTACTGTTGACCCAATCTGTGTTGTTACGACCCTGTAGTTAAATTACACACGTGTTAAAATTTAAATTCTTCTAATTCTTTGTTTTATTTTATTTTTATACCACTAAATGTTATTATTATTATTATTATGATGATTATGTCTGCATGGGTCTAATAGTTTGTTAGAAACATCGTATTTATTTAAAACGTAAATGTGACTCGTGTAAGCACGATTTTTGCATGACGGTTTTTCGTATCAAGTAAACAGTGAGAAAGAGCTATGTAAATGGTTGGCTGTGACCACGTTATTTCAAAATAATACTTGGTTTAGGTTTTCGTAATGTCCAGATGGATTGCGAAATCACACGTGTCTTTCGTGCATGTGTACATGTAATGACGCATTAGCTTGTTTTAAATGCTCAGTTACCTGTAAGAAAATTTTAGTCATAGGGTGGTCAGTCATAGCTGAGAGTCACATCATAACATCTTACAGAGTTTCTAATACCTTAAGGAAAAGGTATTTCTGTGCTGGAGAGAGGTGTTTGTTCATTCGTACGTGTTAGGAACAACATGTGTGTTGTTAGTGGTGGTAGCTGTATTTCATCTACTAAGTAATTTTCCCTGGAGAACAACACTAGTGGCTTTGGACAAAGACATTTGATGAAATTACTTCTAAATCGGAACAGAACAATACAAATTGTGCTTTACAGTGAAAATTCTGGACATTGTGTTAGCCTTCGTCTGACGTCATCATCCGCCATCTTGGAACGGAACTGAGATTCAGACTGTATCAATTTAGAACTGTTTATTCACAGGACTTGTGTGGTTTTCACAAATTTATAACATATTTTTGGATCTTCGTAAATCGTAAGTCTTGTTTCACATATCTTTTCACCGTGTTTTCTAGGAAATAAATTATCTTTGTTAAAATTTACAAAGCTTGTTGTCTTCACTGTCTTCACTCTTTCTTTGTGTTACTTTGAACGAGCCGATACGTAACAGTGTAGACTTGGTCTGTAGTGTCTCGTTCTACTACTGTTGACCCAGTCTGTAGACTTTGTCTGTAGTGTCTCATTCTAATACTGTTGACCCAATCTGTGTAGACTTTGTCTGTAGTGTCTCATTCTAATACTGTTGACCCAATCTGTGTAGGCTTGGTCTGTAGTGACTCGTTCTACTACTGTTGACCCAATCTATGCAATGTCACAGTCTGTAGTTATGATAACCAAATCTGTTTAATACCTTAATACCTTGGTCTATAGAGACTTGTTTTGCTGTTATTGACCCAATATGTGTAATACCTTGGTCTATAGAGACTTGTTTTGCTGTTATTGACCGAATATGTGTAATACCTTGGTCTATAGAGACTTGTTTTGCTGTTATTGACCCAGTATGTGTAATACCTTTGTAACAAGATAACCGGGTTGGGGTCTGATTATAACAAAACACGAATGATGGTAACAAAAATACAATGTTTATTTATGAATGATTCAATGGAAAAGATTATGTTCAATTCGTGCGCATACAAGATCCAAATATTGGACAATTAACATAATATGCACGAACCTGATAATGTAATGTAAGAAAAGAACTTAGTACAGAGATTTACAATTCAAAGTGATTTCACACAATGAAATCAAATGATTCACGTAGATGTCGACCATTTTCACACAAATAATAAATGATATGGTTCAATGAAGTATGGTATGCTTTACTCAAATAGTACAATGTTGTGTTTCACTCAGTTTTTCTTTCAAATAAGAAAATGCGAAATATCTTCTCAGCCCCAACGCTATGTTGGGAGGTTGAGGAGCCGCCACCAATGGTCCGCCCCTCTTAGTCTGCCTAAAGATCCGTACAATCTTTTGTTCTCTGCAAACCCGTTGGTCCAGAAGCCTTGGTTCCTCACCAGTTGACAATCTTAATCATCTTCCAGCCAAGGTCCTCCCGGACAGTAGCTCACTGGGTATAAGAGAACCCATATTAGGCCATGGCTAAACAACACCTACAATCGGATGATGCATATATGGAGATACAGCCTATCACTGTCACTCTCCGAGCACAACAGTTGGCTACCAGTCAATCAACCATCAGTCAATCACTGGTCAGTCAACCTACCAGTTGGTCAGTGGTCAAACATTCCACCATCAATCAACCTGTCAATCAATCAGCTCTAAAGCTGGTCGATCAATCACTCAATCAGCTGAAAATATATCCACATTTTTTCGTGTACTACAAACGACACGAACATGTATAATATGTAATGACGTTATGGGCTGTAAACTGGAGTTAATTCTTTTATACAAATAATAATATCGTGTTACGTTTAGGCTCGTACAAAAGTAACAAAAGAAAAGAGTGAAGTCAACAAGCTTTGTAAATTTAAAATTTCCCTAGAAAACAAGGTAAAAATGTTAAATATGACTTACGGTTTGTGAATCTAATCCAAAAATTAATCCTAGAATTGAAAAATATACGTCCTATCACAAAACAGTTCTAATTGAATCCAAGTTCGAATCTCGATGAAGTTCCAATATGGAAGGCGATGACGTCAGATGAGGTCGTTGTACTGATGTCAACAGTTCCTATTTGAATCACAATTTATAATGTTCCAGTTTAGAAACCCAGAATAAATTTCCATTAAATGTCTTTGTCCAAGAATTTTTATAAGGAGCACTTGTATGTTTTCTAGAGAATATAAATTATTAAATACAACAAATAGAAGTCTAAATCAAACTGGTATCAACATAAAAAAAACCTAGAGCTCTAAAGGTGTAGAATACGACCGACTATAATTCACTGAGATATGAGTATTAAACCCAACTAAAACGTAATTTCATGCCCGTGTGATGGGCCACGTGATCACTCACTACAAGTCAATTAGCACGTACGCTAGAATAGTCTTAGCTAAGAATCATTGATTCTTACACTGGAAATGAATTTAAAAACCACTATTTACAACAGAGCTAACACGTGGGTTGAACATGATCTTGATAATGTCCAATCATTTTCACTTAGTGTTTACAAATTTCAGAACCAAGGTCAGGAACTAGGTCAGCTAAAAATATAATGTAGCAATCATTTTGCGTTCTAATCAAACTAAAAGAAATGAACTAACTTTACTGGGAAAAATGTCAAATCCAGTACAAATATTCTCCTTACAACAAAATGTAATGAAATAAAAATAAAGTTAAAGAATTTAAAACTAACACACAAGTAATTTAATTACATATACGTAACAATCGGGACAACTATACAAAGCGATAAGCAGGTTCAGAAGTGAGCCTGCGTCCGATAAGAATCTTATAGTAATTAACATCCCTTAATAAATGCAAAGTTATTGCTAATATAAATCGTTCTGTTAAATCACATACAAGTAAATTAGGAAATAAACTGTAACATTGCTATATATGAAACAAGTCAGAGTTACCAAAAATACAAAAATAAACATGGTATACAATAATTATATCCTATAAAACAAATAGGAAACTAGTATAGAATTCACATACCTCTAGAGCTGGAGATCTCGAGTCGTTATAGTAGACTGCTCACTGACAAGACTTCTTGTAATGTAACATTTTGCTCTACGGTGAGGTAATTTATACACCGACTATGTAGCTCTACACCGTCTGTGCGCTTGAGGAATATCGGTTTTCCCAACTCAAGCACTTCGCTCGTGCAGCGTAGGATGAACCAAACTCACCGTTTCGAAATAATATGCGATATACATAAATCACCCTCGAGTAACGCTATACACAAAAAAAAACGAAACCCGATTACATGTATTTAATATCAATAAAAGAATAGATTTATACAATACCGTGACAACTTTGGTCCGTAGAGACTCGTTTTGCTGTTATTGGCCCAGTTTGTGCAATACCTTAGTTAGTAGAGACTCGTTTCGCTGTTATTGACCCAGTCTGTGTAATAACTTGGGCCGTAGAGACTCGCGTTGCTGTCGTTAATCCAAACTGTAATGCCTTGGTCCGTAGTGACTCGCGTTGCTGTTATTAATCCAAACTGTGTCCATAGAGACGCTGTATCTAAATAATCAAACGCTCCTGTCAAACACCATTAAAAAAGCAGGTTGAACACAGCCAAACACCATTGAAAAGCAGGCTGAACATAGTCAAACACCATTAAAAAGCAGGCTGAACAGTTAAACACCATTAAAAAAAAGCAGGCTGAACAGAAACACCATTAAAAAAGCAGGCTGAACACAGTCGAACAGCATTAAAAAAGCAGACTGAACATAGTCAAACACCATTAAAAAAGCAGGCTTTAACACAGCCAAACACCATATATAAGCAGGCTGAACACAAACACTTTTAAAAGCAGGCAGGAACCAGACAAAATGTGTAAGTGCATCACTGATGCGTACCAGATTTTAATTTTATTAAGACAGTTGATGGCAATTAACTTTGTAATTCCCAATCATTATCATGTTCTTATTTTTCATCAGACCTTTCAAGTCAAAACTACTTTTAGACCATCTGTCTTTCTTTTCCGCTTTATTTTACATTCATTATGCCACGTTATTTGTCTTCTTACATTAGAATATCGGCTTTAATTTACATTCAATATGTAACTGTTGTAACAAGATAACCGAGTTGGGATTTCGGATTTACAACAGAACACTTCTGATGGTGATACAAATACAATGTTTATTTATGTATGATTTGAATCAGAAAGAATACTGATTAATACGTGCGTGTGTAAGATCCAAATATTGGACAAATTAACACAATACGCACGAACTTAAAAATGCAACAAATATAAATACAAATGAATGACTTTACACAGTACATGGACAAAAGTGAACAAATCACAGCAATTTCACACGATGAAAATAATGGGTGTTTTACTCAATAGTAAAAATGATGTATTCACTCAAATAGTGAAAAATGAGATATTGTTTTACTAAAATAGTAAAATGATGAATCGATTGGAGAGATATCATACAAAAATATCTTATACACTCCCAAAACAATGGGTATAACAAAACCCCAAAATTAGCCCACCGCTAAAAGATTACATACATGGAGTAACACAAAAACACTCGTCAAAATCACACTTGGCTACCAGTCACACCGATCAATCAAGCAAGTATCATTACAGGTAGTCACGGACCACTATTCAATTCCTTGGTCAAACAAGCAATCAGCGCCCACCAATCCGGTCTGCAACGCCCGGTCACCTACTACTCGACCAGCAACACTGTTCACTCAGCTCTACGGCTGCTATGGTTAATTTCTATAGCAGCTCTTTAGCTGGTACCACGTCGACCACGATCACCATGGATCACTCTGGTCAGCTGAAAATACATCTAACACCGTGTACTACTTGTGATACGGTATATAGGGTAAAACGTAATGACGTTATATACGGTAAGTTATACAAATTACATTATCGGTACAATATTACAAAACAATAAACAGGTTCAGAAGTGAACCCGTGTCCGATAAGATTCCTATGGTACTAAACGTGTTTTTAATAAAATGCAACTTTATATTGTTAATGTAAATCTCTCGCTAAGTCACAAACAAGAATAGAAAGTATTGCATTATGCCGCGCAAGCCAAAGCTACATAGAAAATGTACAAAAATAAACGTAGTAGTACAATAGCAGTAACTTACAATATACAAAAAAAATAATATACAGAAGAAATTAATAAATTACATACCTCTACAGCTGAAGATGTGCAAGTTTTATTGGTGTGGTTACTCTCAGATTGACATAATTTGAGTAACCCCCTTGTGACAAAAGTTAAAGTATTGTATGTGTTCATGTTTTTGTTTTTTTCCATATGTGTGTGTCTCTTGTATTAATTTTATTAAATTTCGTTTTTATTAAATTTTGAGTAAGGGTTTGTACACCATTCAAATCTTTTATTTTTTCTAATATATCAAATTTCTGGAGTTATTAATTCATAATCATAGTTTCCTATAAGTCTAAAGTTTAATAAATAAAAGCCAAATTAAATTAATTCATATTTAATTTCTATTAAGTATATTTTTATAGTTTTAATAAATAGATATCTATTATACTGTTTCTGCTTTGCGCATAGGTTGTTTGAGATCTTAATTAGGCACGAGCAGCATTCACACTACGCTTTCGCGATCACGTGAACACTAGCTCAGGTGCCACGAGTTTCTTGTCTAATACATGAATGACAATTTTGATCATAAATATAATATTAAGTGGCTATAGTTAGGTTACTAATAATTTAATAATTTAATAACTTACTGACAAAACGTTCCGTAATGTGAAGATATCACTTTACGGTGAGGCATTTATACACAGACGATGTAGCCTACATCGTCTGTGCGCTGGAAAAATTCGGTTTTTCCTATCGAAAGCACTTCGCACGTGCGACATAGGATGAACCGAACTCACTGTTTCGAAATAATGTACAATATATAAAAAAAACCTTTGGGTGTCGTTGTACACAAAAAAATGAAACCCGAGTACATGTATTTAATAAATAGAGAAATTTATACAATTCCGTGACAACTGTAATGGTTCACAGCACATTCCAGTAAAACAAACTTTAATGGTGCACGGTACCTTAAAATAATGCAAACTCTAATGGTTCACTGGCAAAACTGTCTCCAAAACTTCCCGTCGCTTTCTAAAATACTTGTTTCTAAAGGGAAATCTGATCCAGTGCCGAATTACCCAATAGGCAGAGTAGGCACCGGCCTATGGGCCCCACGCCTTTTAGGGACCCCGCGACAACGGATCAAAATAATATTGATTTGATCTTGACGTATTAGGAGATAATTTGCGAGGAGGGCCCCGAGATTTCGACTGCCAAGGGGCCTCCACAGGGTTTAATCCGACACTGATCTGATCCATGGCTAGAAGTAGGATATATGAATAATATGGCTTTTCCAATGAACGTGTACCTACACACAAGCCTATAATGTTAAATCAAGTTGGTTTGTCGTTTCACAGATAAAGAAGCACGATTAAACAAATACATCAATGATTAAAAGGTCATTGCAAATTGATATGGATGACGTCTGTTAGGTGTACTGTGTACATTGCAATTCTCTTGTACATAACTACAGCCTAACTAATCTAGACTATACAAGATCACTTTATCTCATATGCAGCTTGTTTCCTTATTATTAACACTATGCTAACAATAATTCTAAGACTTTCGGGTACCCTACCTACATTTAGCTAATTAGATAATCTATAGCATACTGGGCAGGCAAACGGACAATCACAAGGTCTACAGGTCCCAGCATGAGGTTAAAGCTAAAAATTCCCATATCAGATGGAAGGCTGAACGAGGAATGCGGTGAAATGAATTCGATGGATGGAAAAACGAGGCATGCGATGAGAGGAATTTTATGCTACATTGCAAGAACAGTTGTCACGCCGTCTGCTACTAAATGTCCTTATGGTCGGTATAGGATTGTTTTGGCTGAAAGTATTTGATCACCCTTTTGGATGTATCTTGAGAGACTCCCAGAATATTCATTTCAAATAAACTTGGTAAATTGTATCGTGCGTAAATTTCATTGTAGTGGAAGAGGGATAACTCTTTCAGTTTTGCTAACTTAAGTTTTGTGCATGCGGATGCAAATGACGGCTTTTATGACAAGTCTGATAACTCGCCATCAAGTCTAATATACAAATTCATAAAAAGAGTTGTTGCGACTCAATGTTCTTAAACTAAGTAACAAAAAGAGTAAAAGCAAAACAAGTTTTGTAAAATTCCAGAACTTAGAATCTTGTAACCTAACTTCCAATAGTCCTAAAAGTTCTATCAGAAGTCCACAAGTATAGAATATTCCGAATGAATTCCACTGGTGTTCCGAATGAATTCCGATTTTGAATGTGCTGATATACAAGTAGCTTCGAATGTGCTAATGTGCCAACAGTTCAGATTTGCCACAATTATAATCCAAAATGTCATTGAATGAATTCACAAAAATCCCAAACTATTGATTAGTCTGAAAATCATTTTGAAGTAAACAACATTAATATAACAAGCTACGACTCAGTAACAGAGCCAGAATGAGGGTCAACTTCCCATTAAATTCTTAAACAACTTGCTTCTACAACATTTCAAGTTGTGAACAAAATTAGGAATTCCCAAGTTAAACACTAATGCCCTAAACTCAGATACGCGTAGATACTGTTACGTATCGGCTCGTTCAAAAGTAACAAAAGAAAAGAGTGAAGACAAGAAGATTTGTAAGTTTTAACAAAAATAATTTATTTCCCTAGAAAACACGGTGAGAAGGTGAAAATAGAAAATAGGACTTACAGTTTGTGAAGACAATCCAAACATTTATCCTTGTACTAAAAAAATACAAGTCCTATCACTAAATAATTTTAACTGAATCCAGGATCGAATCTTGATGACGTTCCAAGATGGAGGATGATGACGTCAGGTGAAGTCTTTACACAAATGTCCAGAATTTCACGTTGAACCACAATTTGTACTGTAGTATTCCAATTTAGAATGAATTTCACTGAATGTCTTTGTCCTAAACCACTTGTGTAGTTCGCCAGGGAAAAAAGAATTATTATTTAAAAAATAGATGAACTCCTATAGCTGTCATCTATAACAAGGCACATCTCGAGCTCTACAGATGTAAAGAAAAATAAACTCTTTCCAGCACAAGGAAAATAATACCTTCTTCTCAAGGTATAAGAACGACTCTATTTCACAGGGACCTACGTGTTTTTAAAGCGAACTAAGACATCATTTCATGCACGCGCACGACGAACGCATGGTTATTTCATCATCTAACAATCGCAGTACACGATTTAATCACATATGCTTAGAAAATGACCTTGGCCACAACCAATCGTTTGCGCCGGTTGTTTATCCAGTCAGCAATCTAAAATAATGCTTACGCGAGCCGAGAGGCATATTTACGTTCTAAATACCAGATCCCGTGAACATAATCATCATCATATTAAAATATAATGATACAAAAATGAAATAAAAAGAATTCAAATTTTATCACACAGATAATCAAACTACATGGTCGAAGCACTTTCCCCCATAAAGAAAAAAAGAAAGATTTATGTAATAAAGCTTTCTTTTCTACCAGATGTAAACTATACACGAAGTAAAAAAAATTACATAAGAAGAACTCTTATGAATTGTACAAAGGTGTATATGAAAATAATATTTATATTCACGGGAAAGTGCATCTGCAATTAAATTGTATTTTCCTTTGATGTGCCTGATGTCAAGATTGTATTCTTGCAAAAATAAACTCCACCTTAATAATCTTTGATTTTTATTTTCCATCCTGTTGATGAAAGTAAGGGGGTTGTGATCACTAAACATAACAACCGGAGAAGGAGCTGAGCTGATGTAAACTTCAAAATGCTGTAATGCCAATATTAAAGCCAGGCATTCCTTCTCGATTGTTGAGTAATTTCTTTGGTGCTTATTTAATTTCTTAGAGAAATAGCACACTGGATGTTCTACACCATTTCTGTCATCTTGAATCAATACTGCTCCAACCCCAACATCATTTGCATCCACAGAAAGTTTGAATGGTAGACTGAAATCTGGAGCTGTTAGAACTAGTGCACTTTTAAATATGGCCTTTACCCTATCAAAAGCCTCTTGACAATTTTCAGTCCAAAGAAACTTGTTTCTCTTACTTGACAAATTTGTCAGAGGTTCAGCAATATTGGAAAAATTGGAACAAAATTTGCGATAGTATCCAGCCATACCCAAAAATCGCATCAGCTGCTTTTTACTGACAGGCACAGGAAATTCAGAGATAGCCTTGACCTTACCATCTATAGGTTTAACTTGACCATGTCCCACAATATCTCCTAGAAAAGTAACACAAGCACGGCAAAACTCACTTTTAGATAAATTAATAGTCAAATTTGCATCAGTGAGTCTGTCAAAGAATTTCCGAATCGTGGCTAGACGTTCTTTCCAGATGTTGTTGTTGATGATGACATCATCAAAATACGCATCACAATTGTCTAGACCAGAGGTAATCATATTCATAAGGCGTTGAAAAGTACTTGGAGAACCCTTCATCTCAAATGGCATTACTTTATATTAGTAGAGTCCATCTGGAGTCACAAATGCCGAAATTTCTTTTGCCCTTTCCGTTATTGGAATTTGCCAAAATCCCTTTCAGAAGGTCGAATTTGGTGACATATTTGGCATTTCCAATACTATCGATACAGTCATCGATTCTTGGTAATGGAAATGAATCTGTTTTTGTCACACTGTTCACCTTCCTATAATCAGTACACATTCGGAAAGTTTTATCCGGTTTGGGAACAAGTATACACGGTGAACTCCAATCACTCTTACTGGGCTCTATAAAATCATTCTCCAGCAAATACTGAATCTCCTTTTTCGAGTATTCCTGTTTGAGACAGTTCATCCTGTATGGGTGTTGTTTCATGGGTTTTAAATCTACAATTTCACCGTCATGAAAATGTTATCTGTCCTTGTAGGTACGTCTGAAAACAAGTCCTCATATTCAGACAATAATTGTTTAAGTTCACCATTTTCTTGTTGTTGTAAATGAGAAAGTTTCTGGTCTAGATTTTCCATAATTTCCGAATTCCGAAGATTTGTTGCTCCAAGATCAACAGTGTCCAATTGAATTTCTTCACTTAAATCCTCAGTTGATGGGACAGGTACAACTAAATTAATTGCATTATTTACTTGGCTATCTCTTTCAATATACTAGTACTCCATTAATTTATTTAGATCAGAGTACTATTATTAATATTTAACTCATTCATTTTCTTCTTTACTTTGTAAGGGCCGTAAAATCTAATTTGAAGAAAATTTTGAAGAATGCAAGAGAGAAAGAACTCTATTACAGGACTTTAAAATTCTCTCAAGTAAAGTTTTGTGAAACCATAGTTTCACTTTTGACTTGAATTGCTGAGTGCCAAATTCAAGCATAACAAGCTGGAAAATTCCAGACATGAAATTTGACTTTTGACCTGATTGGACAGATTTGGGAAGGCCTAATTTAGCAAAAAACTTTATCAAAGCTTTTACTATAGTATTCCTCAAAGGAATTGCCTCTGGGAATCTTGTTGACGCACACATAATGGTCAACAAATATTGGTTGCCTGACTTGGTCTTAGGTAAGGTACCAACACAATCTACCATAAGTATACTGAATGGTTCGTCAAATGCAGGAATAGGTTGTAGATGAGCCTTAGGTATCTTCTGACTGGGTTTTCCTACCATTTGACAAGTATGACAAGATCTACAGAAATTAAAAACATCACTTTTGATTTTTGGCCAATAAAAGTGAGTCAAGATCTTGTGACAAGTTTTATTTATCCCTAGATGACCAGCCAGAGGAGTTTCATGGGCCAAACTAAGCATTTCCTGTCTATAAGATTCTGGAACCACAATCTGATAGTTCACTGTCCATTCGTCACTAGCAGGTACCTCGGGAGGTCTCCATTTTCTTATAAGAATTCCGTTTTAAGGAAACAACAGACAGGTACTTCAGTAGCTTCAGTTTCACTAATGGCCCTCTGAAACAAACAGGAGATCTCAGGATCTTTTTCCTGTTCGACGACAAGTGATTGTCGTTTATCACCCTGATTAGATAAAAGAGAACGAGTAGTTAAAAGAGGATCACTGTGATCAATACCTTTTGATTGATCCAAATTAGAAATGAAAGTGACCTCATCAAAAGCCTGACCAATACATGTGTCAGCTAAAGGAATATTTTCCTTATCAAAATCATTCTCAAGAGCTTTCTTTGACATAATTCTGGTAACTGCACAAGCTGGATATAAATCAGGGTATTCTTTTTCAATAGGATCAACTTTCTGATCCAAAGAAGGCTTGTCAGTTACAAGCGGATTAACCACAACCTTGTCTCCAGCTAGGTCGTTGCCTAGCAACAAATGAATGCCCTCAACGGGTAAAGTAGACACTATACCAACTGTCACATGTCCTGAAACTAAGTCTGATGACAAATTTACAGAATGGAGAGGAATATTAACAAAGCCGCACTCTACTTCCTGAATGAGAACGCTCTCATTAGGACAGGACTTCTCAGAAAAAGGAAACTACCTGACAATAAAAGACTCTGAGAAGCTCCTGTATCCCTTAAAATTTTAATAGGGATAGGATTGGCCAAATCACCCAGGAGTGATATAGAATCCTTCGACATGAATGGTTCAAAATTCTCCATAATAAAATCAGATTGGGGTTTATGAGACCCAACAAATGTATCGCTCTCAATATATGACCGTGACCTTGACCTTTTAGCAATAAGAACATTTGGGATAGGTCTATCTTGATTCTGATGCCTGTATTTCAATTTGAAGCAATCAGAAATGACGTGCCCTTTTTTCTTGCAATAGGTACACGTAGGAATAGACAAGGATTTTGAATCAAGTTTATCAGAAGCTTGATTTTTAAAAGTTGTGCCAGATTGAGTTTTAGGAGGAGTCGTATTAGGCTGGAATACCTTTCTACCAGTAGACTGCTGAGTCAAAGATCTGCTTACAACAGGAACTTTATGAGTTAAGGAGTACTTATCAGCAGCAAGAGCAGCATTTTCCAAGGTTTCAATTTCAAGCTCATCACGATACATCCTAATGTCACAATGGACACAGTTCCTGAACTCTTCAAGTAATATGAGTTGTCTGAGACTTTCGTAATCTTTATTGACCTTTCTAGAAGAGCGCCACCTATCAAATTGTTGTGCTTTTTCCCCATGCAAGTTCAACATAGGTCTGGTCAGTTAGTTTTCTAGAATTCCTGAATTTTTGCCGATAAGCCTCGGGGACCAACTCATAACCCCTTCAAAATACAGTCCATAACCACATCATAGTCAGAAGTTTGATGTACTGACAGGGATATATAGATATCTCGGGTCTTACCATAAAGTACACTTTGCAATAATTGAGTCCAATACTCCCTTGGCCATTTCAAATTTTCAGCAACGTTTTCAAAATGAATAAAATATTTGTCTACTTCTTTTTCACTAAAAGGGGGCACTAACTTAATATTTCCTACAATGTCAAACTTTGAATTTGTACGAGAAATGGAATCGTGCTTTTCACTTGCCAGCTCTATTTCTTTCATTTCAATTTGTGTTTGCACCTGTCTCTCTCTTTCTTCTAATTACATTTGTTCTTTTTGTAACTCTAATTGCATTTTTTTTTCTGTAACTCCAATTGCTTATCTTTCTCCCTCTCCTGTCTCTCTCTCCTTCTCTTCAAATTGTAATTCCTGTCTCTCTATCTCTTCTTTTTCAAATTGCAATTGCAATTGCTTCGCTTGTAATTGCAACTGCATTTGTTTCTCTTTCTCCTCTTTTTCATAAAGCATTTGTTTATCTTTCTCTCTTTCCTCTTTCTGAAGCTCGAGCTTCCTTAACTCCAATTCCATCTTGTATTTCATTTTTAATTCAATTACTTTTATGTCAGAGTCCGATACCGACTTACTGACCAAAACACTTTTATCAAGAACATTCTTTTCTACCAAATATTGAATCAAAATTCTTTTAATTTCTTGTTTCGGTAAGGAAGATTTTGCTTCAGAAAGATCGCACTTACTGGCAAGTTCAAGCAACTCATCTTTTTTCATACTATCCAACTGTTCCTGAGTTGGATTAGAAAGAAATATTTCTACTTTTGATGACATTGTGAATGAAAGCCTGTTGTTTTCACGAAAGATTTCAAACAAAATGTAAAAATAATACTTGGGATTTGAAAACTAGGGGTATTTAAATTTCAAAAAACAATTTTCTGAAATATTTTAGCCAGATTAAAATATCCCAAGGCCGAGCTCCCCAATTTTCTTTATGTTACGTATCGGCTCGTTCAAAAGTAACAAAAGAAAAGAGTGAAGACAAGAAGATTTGTAAGTTTTAACAAAAATAATTTATTTCCCTAGAAAACACGGTGAGAAGGTGAAAATAGAAAATAGGACTTACAGTTTGTGAAGACAATCCAAACATTTATCCTAGTACTGAAAAAATACAAGTCCTATGACTAAATAATTTTAACTGAATTCAGGATCGAATCTTGATGACGTTCCAAGATGGAGGATGATGACGTCAGGTGAAGTCTTTACACAAATGTCCAGAATTTCACGTTGAACCACAATTTGTACTGTAGTATTCCAATTTAGAATGAATTTCACTGAATGTCTTTGTCCTAAACCACTTGTGTAGTTCGCCAGGGAAAAAAGAATTATCATTTAAAAAATAGATGAACTCCTATAGCTGTCATCTATAACAAGGCACATCTCGAGCTCTACAGATGTAAAGAAAAATAAACTCTTTCCAGCACAAGGAAAATAATACCTTCTTCTCAAGGTATAAGAACGACTCTGACTATTTCACAGGGACCTACGTGTTTTTTTTAAAGCGAACTAAGACATCATTTCATGCACGCGCACGACGAACGCATGGTTATTTCATCATCTAACAATCGCAGTACACGATTTAATCACATATGCTTAGAAAATGACCTTGGCCACAACCAATCGTTTACGCCGGTTGTTTATCCAGTCAGCAATCTAAAAAAATGCTTACGCAAGCCGAGAGTCATATTTACGTTCTAAACAAACACGATGTTTCTTTTAAAAATATCAGATCCCGTGAACATAATCATCATCATAATAAAATATAATGATACAAAAATGAAATAAAAAGAATTCAAATTTTAATACACAAGTAATTAAACTACATGGTCGTAACAATATTTATCAATCACGTTAAAACATAATATAAAATCATTGCGAAATAAAATCGAGAATATTAACTATGTAATATGTTGTTACAAAATAACAAGATTTGTCAGGTAAACCAAAACTCAATTACTGACCAAGCACACACACACACACACACACACACACACACACACACTCATACACAGACACACACACTGTATATATATATATATATATATATATATATATATATATATATATATATATATATATATATATATATATATATATATATATATACTATATATATATATATATATATATATACTATATATATATATATAATGAAGAAGAGCCATCACAAATAACAAATTAAATATAAATAACAGAGAAATTCATTTAGGTCCAAAACGTTCTATATTTGTATTCAGTTATAATTAATTATAACGTAAAAAATGAATAATTTGATCCAACAAGTCTATATAAAATAATAACAAAAGAAACGTATGCTCCCCAGGCACAACTTCACACATGCTTTTGCCATGCATGTGTGTAATTGTATGTAATTTTTTAGGAACTGTGAGCTCACGGTGCTAAACAATTATGGCTGAATAACACACACACACGCACGCACACACACACACACTCACACACACACACACACACACACGATAGCCTTTAATCAGATGTTTCTCTATACTAATTTTTAAAACTATCCCCTGCTATCTGAGTGATCTGGACCTTTTGTCAGTCTTTTGGTGAAGACTTGCAGCCACCTGCCTCTTCATTTTTGTAGAATGTCATGATAACACGTGAAAGAGTTAAACAAAATGTCACAACTAAAACTTTTATTCGATTGCAACATTGCATTTCATAGACATGAACATAACTAGCTTGCTAGACACATGATGCAATATTATGTCAGTATTAACGGGATAATAAGCTCGCATCTGTAAAGTCAGAAACATCGTTTGCAACAAAACAGTAAGAGATAAAGAAAGAAAGCAATGTTCTGTCGCAGCGTGACCTACAATGGAATCCCTGAGTCATATCTTTGGAGATAGAGCGCAGCAAATTACAACACTTAACCGATTGGAATTTAATCCCGCTCTGATTTGGGAGGGATATGAGGGTTTTGGAAATGCGAGATTGAGACGTTTTAACCAGAGCGACCGCCTTCACCTCTGTCAAGATGCCTACGTTCGCAAGGACAACCGAGGAGGTAAGTAATATTATTACGACTCGTATTATGATTCAGAGAGAAATACTCCATAAACATATCTTACAAAAAAAAAAATGCACTTTATAAAAATATGAATTAAACTGATATGTGCTTATTGTAAGCAGTGATCTAATAATTCTTTTTGAGGAGAGGACAAAAGATTTATTTATTTATTGATTCCACGCCCTGTATTTACTTATACGGTCGAAATAATTGAAAAGTGATTTCAATCCCGGATTGCGAGTGCATAGTTCAGACCACTACATTTGTTCAGACCTGTACGTTAAGGTCTCTGCAGTATGGTGTTTGCTTTTTTAAGAAAAATAAAACAAAGTGAAGAAACATGGAAGAAAGTTACGAAGAAAAGAACAAACGAACTACAACTTAAGGTCTTATACAAAATAATTCATATGTACTTAAAATGCAGTTCATGAACAAGACTCAGTACACAATCTTTTTCTTACATTTGTTTTTCAATAATGAAAATTCCAATATGTCTGAATCTAATTAAATCATATTTTATTCATTTTATTCAAAAGCATCTTCATGGATACAGTTTAATCTTCGTCACAATTTAATCGTCATTGTGTTTCTACTCACAGTGGCAGATGTACTCCTCCGAAAATAAGACAAAACGCGAAGAAAGACAATGGATTTGGTCAACCATTTAATGGTCAAGTAAAATCCGGATATTTATTAAAAGCAGAATACTGGTACATATTACAGGTAAAAATACAATTTTGGTATATATTACAGGCAAAAGTAAAATTTTGGTATATATTACAGGTAAAAGTAAAATTTTGGTACATATTACAGGTAAAAGTAAAATATTGGTACATATTACAGGCAAAAGTAAAATTTTGGTACATATTACAGGTAAAAGTAAAATTTTGGAATATTTTACAGGTAAAACTAACATTTTGGTACATATTACAAGTAAAAACAAAATGTGGGTACGTATTACAAATAAAATACTGGTAAATATTACAAGTAAATACAAGTATATATTACAAATATAATATGGTATTGTATAACAAATAAAATACAGCCACGCCATAAATTGCACGTGTTAAAATCTAGTGTCAGTGGTTTTTACAAATTTTTCTACTCAGTCCCTTAAGGTATAGTAAATCCCTTAACGTATGGTAAATCCCTTAACGTGTGGTAAATCCCTTAACGTGTGGTAAACCCCTTAACGTGTGGTAAATCCCTTAACGTGTGGTAAATCCCTTAACGTATGGTAAATCCCTTAACGTATGGTAAATCCCTTAAAGTATGGTAAATCCCTTAACGTGTGGTAAATCCCTTAAAGTGTGGTAAATCCCTTAACGTATGGTAAATCCCTTAACGTGTGGTAAATCCCTTAACGTATGGTAAATCCCTTAACGTATGGTAAATCCTTAAAGTGTGGTAAATCCCTTAACGTGTGGTAAATCCCTTAACGTGTGGTAAATCCCTTAAAGTGTGGTAAATCCCTTAACGTGTGGTAAATCCCTTAACGTGTGGTAAACCCCTTAACGTGTGGTAAATCCCTTATTCGGAGCATGAAGAAGATACTACAGTGGTTTAGATATCTCAGTCCAACATAGAATTGTCACACATATATCTCAGTCCAACATAGAATTGTCACACATATATCTCAGTCCAACATAGAATTGTCACACATATATCTCAGTCCAACAGAACTGTCAGACATATATCTCAGTCCAACAGAATTGTCACACATATATCTCAGTCCAACATAGAATTGTCACACATATATCTCAGTCCAACATAGAATTGTCACACATATATCTCAGTCCAACAGAACTGTCAGACATATATCTCAGTCCAACAGAACTGTCACACATATATCTCAGTCCAACAGAATTGTCACACATATATCTCAGTCCAACAGAATTGTCACACATATATCTCAGTCCAGTATATCACTTTTTCTTATATATATATATATATTTCAGTATAACACATCATTTTCTCACATATATCTCAGTATAACATATAATTTTCTCACATATTTCTCAGTCCAACATATCATTTTCTCAAGTATATCCCAGTCCAACATACCAGTTTCTCACATATATCCCAGTCTAGCATACAGGTTTCTCACATAAGCTCCCAGCAACATTAAACCTGAGTAACCATTGCATATAGCCATTCTAACGCTAAGCCCTAATACCGTCATTGTTGTACAAGGTAGCAGTTCTAACGCTAAGCCCTAATACCGTCATTGTTATACAAGGTAGCAATTCTAACGCTAAGCCCTAATACCGTCATTGTTGTACAAGGTAGTAGTTCTAACGCTAAGCCCTAATACCGCCATTGTTGTACCGGGTAGCAATTCAAATGATAAACCCCAATTCCGTCATTGTTTCATCGTGTAGCAATTCCAAAGCTAAACCCTAATTCCGTTATTGTTTCATCGTGTAGCAATTCCAAGCCTAATACCATACTAGTTGAAAAGGGGAAGCTTATTCGTGTAGTTTGATAGGAAGGTAAAAGAAATACTAACAATGCAGTGGTAAACAATTTGGGGAGAATACTTGTAAAAGTCGTAAACACCCAACAGAAGTGACGATACTTTAAAGTTGAATGACTACAACATCTGTATGAAATACAAAGATATGTGGTTACCTGTTTACGTTAGGATAATCAGGACTGAACATATATCAATGTTAAACTAAGAAAGTTTGGATCAAAGGCCGGTAAAATACAACATATTTGCACTCAAACTGTACATATTTTTATTTTTGATTGTTTTGTATTTTGGTAGGTATTTTTACTCTCTCTCTCTCTCTCTCTCTCTCTCTCTCTCTCTCTCTCTCTCTGTGTGTGTGTGCAAAGTGGTTTAGAATGCCACTCCGAGTTACTAGTTACTAAAAGACCATTGCTCACTGTATCCTTTCCTTCACAGAATTTCAGGTTAAAGGTAAATCTTTCAAAAGCATTTGAATAGATTGATGTGCTATGAAAACCACGAGCTGGAAAAATTGTTTTCTGTACGTTGAGATTACGTGGGAATCATGTTTTCTGTACGTTGAGATTACGTCGGAATCAGTTGTGTAATCTGTAGCTCATAAATACAAACATTGTAATCGCCTTATTTTACAACTACATTCAGAAACATACAGACAGACAGGCATACAGACAAACAGACAGATAGACAAAGTCATCAACAGCAACATTGCTTTCGAAACAACGTAGACGAAACTTAGTCTTGGCTATCCCAAAATAAGCTTAAAGGGTGTTTTGATACTATGCAAAACATAGCAGAGAAATGATCTAGTCCAATTCTCCGCTCAGCAACAGAAAATTATCTTACTGACTATAAAAGGATTGCCTAATATGACTTATTCCCGAAGTTTTCCATTTAGACACCAGCTGACTATGGAACGATTGCCTAATATGGCTTATTCCCGGAGTTTTCCATTTAGACACCAGCTGACTATGGAACGATTGCCTAATATAGCTTATTCCCGGAGTTTTTCATTTAGACACCAGCTATGGAACGATTGCCTAAGATGGCTTATTCCCGGAGTTTTCCATTTAGACACCAGCTGACAGAAGTCACAAATTTTTTCTTGGATAAACATCAAAGTACACACAAACTATTAACTTATAACCATTGCATCAGGTTTGATTTGAGAAGTACACATTATAATGAAATTTGTTGCCGACTAGTCTGGCGAGAAGCTAAAACCAAATCCTAGCAGACAACAGTTTATTTTATTATAGTTCTGGCTGAGTGGTCATTAGACAATTTTTAATATTTTAAAAATTCCCCAAGTTGTGATGGTGACTTTTAGTTTTGATAAATAAATAATCCCACACCAACCAAAAACAAAATGATTGCCCTGGATCCTATATTTTTCAAAGATAAATCGATCTTGACATTCCTTACTGTCTGGATCAGGTAGAAGAGATACATCTATATTGACAATCCTTAGTGTCTGGATCAGGTAGGAAAGATATACCGATCTTGACACTCCTTTCTGTCTGGATCAGGTAGAAAAGATACATCGATCTTGACAATCCTTAGTGTCTGGATAAAGTAAAAAAGATACAATCCTTACTGTTTGGATCGGGTAGAAAAGATATATCGATGTTGACAATCCATTCTGCCTAGATCAGGTGGAAAAGATGCATCGATGTTCACAATCCTTACTGTCTGGATCGTGTAGAAAATATACCAGTGTCTACACTCCTTTTTGTCTGGATCAGGTAGAAAAGATCTATCGATGTTGACAATCCATACAGTCTGGATCAGGCAGAAAACATATATCAGTATTGACAATCCGTACTGTCTGGATCGGGTAGAAAAAATACATTGATGATGACAATCCGTACTGCCTGGATCAGGTAGAAAAGATACATTGATGATGACAATCCGTACCGCCTGGATCAGGATAGAAAAGACATTGATGTTGACAATACTTACTGGCATGATCAGATAGAAAAGATACATCGATCTTGACACTCCTTTTTTTCTGGATCAGGTAAAAAAGATACATAGATGTTGACAATCATTACTGTCTGGATCAGGTAGTTATTTACAAAAATGTAATTGATATTTCTTGCGGACTTGATATTTTGTGCTTTGTTGGTCGATTTAATGGGGACTAGTGCCATCACGCGCAGCAGTAGCGAGTGGGAATTTCCTCAGACGATGCACCATCTGCTCTTGCCCTGAACATAACTTACATTCTCCAACGACACCGTACTTTTGCAGGTACTGTGAATGTCTGTTGTTATGCCTGCCATATTCACGCATTCCTGGATCCTCGAGTGAAGCATTGTGACGGGAGCTATTTTGTAGTCAACTCATGTAATACACAAGTTATTTTTCAGCCTTCTTCCATTTCTACAATGCTCTAATCAAAGAGCAGCTTTTCATTTAGCTTTACTTTCTGACGCTGGTTGACAATAATTCGACTAGAGTGCTCGGTCGCTGTAAGAGCAATCATTCCAGTGAGCAAATCCACTGCTAGCTGAAGGTGTATGTGTGTATTTGGCGGGAAGATGCTTTTTCCTGGTGCGTATTTTGAGTTGCTCCACCACCGTCATCATGATGAGCAGCATCATCATGTAGCTTTTAATATTCTTCCAGTTCTTTATGCCTTGCCATTATCATCTTGTTGTCAGCAGTATTATTTCATGATTTAATGCCAGGAATGATGATGATGATAATGATAATGATGATGATTTAATCAGAGCAGCAGCAACAACAATAACAAGAACATGTCTATTAACATGACCTACATTAAGAAATATTCCAGTGTCACTCAAAATAGTTCTGTTTTTGATTCGGTAGTTAGATAATTAGGACATTGAATGTGTAATATCATATACAATCCCTAAAATATGCATTTTGACTTTTTTTTATCACACATCAATGTATCGTACTTTATCCAATCCCTTTCATGTGCATTTTGACTTTATCACACAGAAATAGTTTTTTTATGTAATCCCTTTAATGTGCATTTTGACTTTTTTATCACACAGCAATGTATTGTATTTTATACAATTATTTTAATGTGCATTTTGACTTTATCACACAGCAATACTGTTTTTATGCAATTCCTTTAATATGCATTTTGACTTTTTTATCACACAACAATGTATCTTTTTTTACACAATCTCTTTAACGATAAAGTTGTCAAAATCGAACAATGAAAAAGAAGAAAGTAATGACATCAGAAATGTCCTCTTGAAACACAAATTCCCCAACAAAGTGCCTTAAAGAATCAAGCTATTTATATCTATATTATGTATGTTTTCATTCATGGTTATAATTATTAAGATTTATTTAGTTAATGATATTTTAAATACTGGTTTTCTAAATGAACGGGTGTGTACTGTAGGATGAGTCATTCTAAGATTGGGTAGATCCAGGTATATAGTTCCAAGGTTGAGTTATATTATAATTCAGGCAAATATCACGTGATCCGATTTTAGGATATGAGCTCTAGTGAGAGGCCAAGCTGGCCTAGTTCCTAATTAGTCGGTGTTACAACAACTGATCTGTTTACTGAAAGAGTGATTTCGAAATGCCAAGATGATTAATTCAAGCCTATTATTGCAGTTTCTGTAATGCATATTGGTAAGCTATGTAATGTAATTATTTCGTAGAATTAGGCATTCTTAGTAGTACCACCAGTCATGGAAGTTATTCAGTTGCATTTAAGAGGAATTAATTTATTTTATTTAATCATGCGTTGCAATTACAGTGCTCGAAATATTTCAGATTAATTGGAATAACAGCTGTATCGGAAATACTGAATTCGTTCAAAGACATTTTAGGACTGTGTCATAGTGATTCTTCTGTACTGCTGATACATCAGTACATTGTTGACCATCATTCGGAATACCTTTGGAACTCATGCGGATTACACGATGCTTTTGGAATTGATAGAACATTTATGACTGTATGATTTAATTTACTATACTGTAAGTTATTTTTAATTCTTTAACTCTGTTTATTAGAGAAATAAATTATATTTGCAATTATACAAAACTTGCTGGTTTTGCTCTTTCTTGTTACTTCTTTTAAGACCTTAGAGTTGTAACAAACCTTAACGCAAAACTTAAGCAAGGTGTGATAGATGGATGCAAATAAGTTTGTACGGACGGACGGACGGGCAAGTGTTCCTGACTGATATAAAAATTATGGAGATGAGTATAGCGTTCCTTTCTGATATCTAACTTAGAAGATGAGTATAGCGTTCCTTTCTGATATCCAAATTATGGAGATTTCAGTTGTATTTGCTTGTTATCTTAATGTCCTAATAAGTTCAAGCGTGTACGATACAAATATACATGTCAGCATATATCAACACAAGTATCAGGACGGCTAATGTAATAATCTATTATTTGCATCGCAGTAGGTTTAATTTGGATACATTGTTTGCGAACGTTGAGTCAAGACAAAGGTCTGAACACATCCGTAGTACTTGGTACACGGTGACAGGTATGGACATTTTGGTAACATTCTCACAGACAAACGGGTCTTTCAGATATATCTCTTAACGAACGCCTCTTTTAGGATTGTTTTCTTTAATCATATTTTGCTCCAAGATTTTGACAAGTATTGAATCTATGTGTTATCTTTTCTCGCTCGCATTTCTGTGAAACTATAGAATAGGTCTGTTGTCGAAGTTTATGTTTTTACAAGAGAGGCGTCATGTAATTCTTTCCGTTCGTCTGTATGTACGCCATTGAGTGCGCTCTTGCGTGACTTACTGTATATCGTCTTACACCAGAAAAAGATGCAGATTTCTCACTGTGTGTAATGATTTTTTTATGTATGAATGAATACGAAGTGGAATCTATGCAGACTTCTCACTGCGTGTAATGATTTTTTTCATGTATGAATAAATAAGTAGTGGAATCTATGTAGATTTCTTACTACGTGTAATGATTTTTTTAAAAAGTATGAATGAACAAGTAGTGGAAACTGCAGATTCTGGGCTATCGTCAAATTTAGAATATAACACTTTTCGCAGAGGCGATACAACAGGAAATTTAAAAAATATACAATTCCAGTTCTATCATCATATTCAATATTCTAAAATTACTGGAGCTGTCAGACTCGAAAGATATGACACCGTGTTAATAAGCTATAATAGTTAAATCGTAAATTGTTTTCATCGTATCTATTACCTTTATCTTCATTTTCATCATAATATCTTGTGTATAGTAAATCTTTGTAATTGGACCTAATAACCATTATTGTTATAAAACACCTAATAACCATTTACATTGTTATAACACGCTTAATAACCATTTACATTGTTACAAACACCTAATAATTATCAATAGTGTTATAAAACACCTAATAACCATTTATATTGTCATAAAACACCTAATAACCATTAATATTGTTATAAAACACCTAATAACCATTTATATTGTTATTAAACACCTAATAACCATTTACATTGTTATAAAACACCTAATAAGCAATAATATCGTTTTAAAACACCTAACAACCATTAATATCGTTATAAAACACCTAATAGCCATTAATTGTGTTATAAAACAAAGTCTCGGTGAAAATAGTTTTGACAGGTAGCCACTCCTGCAAACACCACTAATAGCAACTAATGCAAGCTCTGGTGTTATTCTGATAGAACAGAAAAATATTTCTAAATCTAAAAGCCACAAACTGTACTGCATAATTATCGGGTTTTTGAATCCACGGAATTGAGTATTGCAGTTGCTTACTCTGAGTGTTGAATCCACACAATGTAGCATTGTAGTTGCTAATACATACCATGTAAGTCTTACTCTGAGTGTTGAATCCACACAATGTAGCATTGTAGTTGCTGATACATAACATGTAAGTCTTACTCGGAGTGTTCATGTTGTTGGTTTGTGTTTAACCCCATTTTTAGCATTAGATACGCTATACATGGTGGCCAGTATAACTGGTTGAGGAAGAACCTGAGAAAACCCCAGGAAGAACTACCGACCCACGGAAAGCTACTGGCAAGCTTTCTCACATACACCCTTTAGCCGAGCCCGACACTAGAACCCGCTCAGACATAGGTGAGATGGCAGTGATCTAGAATGGTGAGCGCTTTATACCACTCGAGGCCCCCACTCTGAGTGTTGAATCCAAACAATTTAGCATTATAGTTGCTGATACATACGATGTAAGTGTTACTCTGAGTGATTTTAACTTCTTAGTGTTGTGATTCAAACATTAAACATCAATACTGTGTTCTATATCACCTTTTACAGGCATTCCTTCTTTGACTTTTTCCATGTCCATTTCAATATTGTATACACCATCAACGTAAAACAGCCCTTATATCTTTCCATTTATATATGGAAAGGTTGCAGTTTGTCATTTCATCGGAAACACGGTGATCGTTAATAACAAGCTCTATTGTCAATATCATTTGTAAACAGATTAGGTAGACTGTCGATTATGATGCAGCTCTATTTTTATCAGATAACGTTGGACAACAAGATTTATGGGAAAGGCACAGGCTCCCGCAATTGTCGTTGATGACCTTAGTTGTCGTGTCGTCCACGCTGTTCACTTGACGGCATATGTTACTCTCTCATCATGTTTTAAAATACTGTAGATCAACTTCTCCATGAAATTGCTTTAGATCAACTTTTGCATGAAATCGTTGCAAAGAATACCATTAATATTTAGGAAAAGCCAAAGAATAACTACACTGATAGTTATTTTGGAAAAGCCAAAGGAACAACTAAATTGATAGTTAAAAGCCAAAGGAAACAACTACATTAATAGTTATTTAGGAAAAGCCAAAGGAAAAAACTAAATTGATGGTTATTTAGGAAAAGCCAAAGGAACAATTAAATTGATAGTTATTTAGGAAAAGCCGAAGGAACAACTAAATTGATAGTTATTTAGGAAAAGTCGAAGGAACAACTAAATTGATAGTTATTAAGGAAAAGCTGAAGGAACAAATAAATTGATAGTTATTTAGGAAAAGTCGAAGGAACAACTAAATTGATAGCTATTTAGGAAAGCCGAAGGAACAACTAAATTGATAGTTATTTAAGAAAAGCCAAATGATCAACTATATTGGTAGTTATTTCTGCGAGAACTAATGCAGTTGCTGTTATTCGCATAAGCCAGTGTTGTCTCGCTAGACTTCAAACTCAAAAGCTATGTAATTAATTTGTATTTGTTTTTACGACTTCATAATCTCGGTAATGGTTCCAGTCTAAAAATATTATTGTCAGTCAGTTACATTTATTTATTTGGCTTGGCAAGTGTAAAAAGGCAAGGGAACTCCGTTCCCGCACGTTCCCACAGCAATACACCCTGGATTTAATTCAAGTTTGAGCGAATCTTTAGATTTCCAAATTTTGCATAGGTTTCCAAAGTTTTCCTACCAATATCAGCCGGTAATAGAAATACGTCTTTACCCTAGAAAAGCAAGTAAAATATTACCTTTGAATTGGTTATGTTACATTTTTGTTTATCGCGGCCTTAATCATTATCTCTAAACATGCAGTTATGTTTCGGTTTAATCGTAATTTGAACATCAAAAGCATTGAAATACATGTTTGTTTCATGTCCTAGACTAAGATTTTATATGGTGGAATGATTCGGTTTAATCTCGATATTCCCTCATATGTTAATCCTGAGCTACCTTGCAGAAAGCAATAAGCAGAGCCAGTAACTGTATATGTATAACTTTTCTCATCAAAACAGTATACAGTGATTTAACCTGCCAGTATCACCAACGAAATCCACCTATTCTTTCCTGCCCGCATTATTATCAAATTTATTTTCAAATGATAATTAGTCAAGAAATTTGTATTATTGCCCTGGATGTATCTCCATTCATGGTGGAAAGTTAAAATTGTTGAAGATCAAATTAAATTGTTTTAAATACTTACCGCTTGAAATACGATTAAAACACCTGGGAGAATACATTTGCATTCGTTTTCTTATTTGAGGTAAACGTAAAACCCTAAACTAACTCTCGAACATGTTGATATATTAAATGCTGGCAGGAAATCCTACAAGCAATGTCGATATATTAAATGTTGGCAGGAAATCCTACAAGCAATGTTGATATATTAAATGCTGGCAGGAAATCCTACAAGTAATGTTGATATATTAAATGTTTGCAGGAAATCCTACACGCATCTATTACCATCCCCACTCCAAATTTAGCTGATGTCAAACAGTGTTATCTGTATCTCTTCAGATGTGTTCACTATCAACTATTTAAAGTGTACTTATCAATATTTTCATGGTTTGCTTGTCAAATATTCGACCTCGCTGGAGTAGCTTTATCTCGTTAAATATTTATTTAAACCCAGAGTAAATGTGTTACGTATCGGTTCGTTTAAAGTAACATAAAGAAAAGAGCGAAGACAACAAGCTTTGTAAATTTTAACAAAAATTTATTTCCCTAGAAAACACGGTGAAAAGGTAAATATATGAAACAAGACTTACGATTTACGAAGAAGATCCAAAAATTTGTCCTAATATTGTGAAAATACAGAAGTCCTGTGACTAAACAGTTCTAAATTGACGTAGTCTGAATCTCAGTTCCGTTCCAGGATGGCGGATGATGATGTCAGACGAAGGTTAAACACAAATGTCCAGAATTTTCACTGTGAATCGCAATTTTTATTGTTCTGTTCCAATTTAGAAATAATTTCAGCAAATGTCTTTGTCCAAAGCCAGTTGTGTAGTTCTCCATGGAAAATAATTATTATTTAGAAGGTAGACACGAAGTAGAACTATCCTCAGTAACAAAACACATGTTATTCTTCATACGTACGAACGAACAACTCTTTCCAGCACAAAAGAATACCTTCTTAAGGTATCGAAAACTCTATATGATGTTATGATGTGACTCTCTAAGATGTTAAAATATGACTCTCCAATATAGCTCTAGACTAGTTCGCAGGTACCTGAGTATTTTAAAGCAAACTAATACGTCATTTCATGTACAAGCACGAAGAAATCATGCGATTTCGAAATATCGCCACCGCAGTATAGAATGTCAACAAGCATTATTAGTCATGACCGTGGTCACAACCAATCATTTACATAGCTATTTCCGACTGTTTATTTGAATCGACAAAACGGTCATGCAAAAATCGTGCTTACGCGAGTCACATTTACGTTTTAAATAAACACGATGTTTCTAACAAAACATCAGACCCTGCGAACATAATCGTTATCATAATAATAATTACATTTAATGATATAAAAATGAAATAAAAATGAAATAAAAAGATTTAGAAAGAGTTTAAACTTTAACACACATGTAATTTTACTACAGGGTCGTAACAAAATGGCATAGCCTTTGAGTTCTGTAATAGGATCTGTTAAACTCCGCTGCAAGACAAGGAAAGAGTAATACTGAGTTATTCTTATTATTACTTCATTACTAAGTGTCCACAAATATACGTAGAAATTGTTTCTCTTGTATAATATAATGAGTTTCCATCCACTGTTTCTTCTCATTCACGTGCAGATGTTTGTTTATCTATCTATCTATCTATCTATCTATCTATCTTCAATTTCTCCCGCTGTACCATCATTTTAATCTCGTTCATTTTACACTATTAAGATTGCTTGTACTTTGAGTTTTGTTTTTGTTTTTCAGATTTTCTTGGTACATTGTGAATTTCACGTATTGCTTGTACCATTGGTCTGTATGATTTTATTTCAAAATGCAAATTCAACAACGTTCAGTGAAAGTGTATTTTCAAAATCTTTACAAGCATTGTGAAAACGTATTTTACTTCATTCATGTGATCTAAAAATTCTTTGCACATCAAATGTGATTAAGGTTTTATGAAGTTGTACAAATTAGGTTTTATCTATAAAAGAGAATTCATAATGTATTGTTCAATTTCTGTCTCTCTGAATAATATCTAAAAGAAAGTTGAGTAGTTTCAAGACTGCATCAACACTGATGCGATTCTCATTACCTTTAGTCCTGTTCATAATCTCAGAGACGCTTATAGTCTTTAATACGGCATCTGTCTTTCATGTTTTATAGACGATGATCGAATCAATATCGTATTTTTAATGCTTCATCTTTCATTTCTCCATGAACACTCATTTATGACCTTCCTATAATCTACATTAAATTTCCCTTTAGTCACATCAACATTTATGTAATTTCATTCCGTTTCACCCTGTTCAAAGTCTCATAGGCCAGTTCGTATTTGTTTATCAGCCTTTCTTTTGATGTAGATAGGATCAACGTCATTGGTAATGTTATATCTTTGCAGTTTTTGTGATATCTTTTATTATCATGCTAGGACACTATGAATTATGTTGCCATATCATGCATGTCATATTGACATTTTTAAAAAACAATGTTTACTGGTGATATTTTGGGATGAGCTTTCCTTCTTTTTTTTTTTCTGGTTTTGTAATGTACACGACCTTGAACGCATTTAACTGTCACCAACTCCCCTGCACTGTCAGATACTTGAGAGAGGGGAGGGTGAAGGCTTAGGACAGACGACAATCACGCAAGACTAAAATTAGACGAACAGCGCAAATTACACAAATAATATAATATTCATTAACAGATAACACTAATAATGCATACACTTACATATTCCCACATTAGCATTTCATCTCGTGATGACAATGAAAAGAGTAATGAATTTATAAAATTGATAAAAACTAATTCATTCCTATTTTATTCAGCTCTCTTTTCTATTATTCAGTTTTGTTATTACAATGATACTGGAACTAATCATGTCAAATTATCCCACGTGTAACTTGATCGACATAGCTTACGACAGACTGGCGTCATGAATTTTGCACAGTTTGTCATCCATAAGTCACTGCTCTCTCTCTCTCTCTCTCTCTCTCTCTCTCTCTCTCTCCCTCTCTCTCTCACACACACACACACACACACACACATATATATATGCAATAAACTGACAACTGTTGTGTTTGCAAAATATATTTTCCAGCATCCGCAACAAGTTGAATTAAACTAGTTGAAACATAATAAATTTAAAGATTTAATTCCTGTAGAAACAGCATTGTAAAGTTTTGCAAACACAACAGTTTTTCTGTTTTATTTGTTTGTCTTGTCTATGCTTTGTGTTTGCCTTTGAAAAAGACTCATTAAGAGTTGAAAGCGCTCAAGCTAGTTAGATACTAGTTTTGCACTGTTCGTTGTCAGTTTATTGCATTTATCTTAATCAATCCCTGACACACGTGATCCCTTGATGGATCCAGTGCACTGGAAAGGACTGTTATTCGCCATATGATTTGTATTCAATATATATATATATATATATATATATATATATATATATATATATATATATATATGTTGTTATATATATATATATATGCTACATATATATATATATAGATACATACATACATACATACATACATAAAACACACACGTATTCAACACAAATTATTGTCTATACGTGGCCAAAATTCTTTACTAATTTCTTGTTCCATAATTCAACAAAATAACTTCGCTTTCTGTGCTCACATTTTGAGCTTTCACTTACACCGGCAAGAACGCTCGGCGAAGTCTCTCTTGTAGATTCGCAGGCCTTCTATCTCTGACTGGTCCTCTATCTCTATTTTAGTTTCCAAACATATACAGATTTGTGCATAGCAACTTGTTTTTTACAGCACGGGTATCTTGTAGGAACACATGCTTTTCCTTAAAGTTCCATTGCCAGTATTACTTGGTCAGCACATGCTACATTCTTTGTTCACTCCTGGCAACATGATACGTTAAAACTGTCAATCTGACGGGATTGTGTGACAATGTCCTTCGTTTTATAATACGCTTTTTGTCATCTTTCACTTTTTAGAAACTCATTAACTTTCAAAGACTCAATGTTCTCATGCTACTACATAGAGAAAGAGAGGTGTTATATATCTATATTTGGTGACTCTTGGTACATAATTTATGTAATTTTTTGTAAATTTTATCCATGGCTGTAAATTGTACAGATTATCTTTTGTTAGATTTTGCCTATGTGACTAGGGTCTGTTTTAGAAATATTAAGAGCGTAAAATTACATAGGATCTATACATAGATACTTGCATATGTGTTGACAATTACTAATAATAATCTTACTAGTAAGACTTGGTGATGACTTTGATTTAATAACTCATTGGCTGGTGGAGTTTGGACGGTTCTAGAGGAATTAAGTAATTTCTCATTAGATGGGCTATGTCACAAGAATAGTTATTTCGAAATATTTATTCAGTAGTATGATCTGTCACATGGGGGTGTGTTGTGGAATATAGTCGTAACAGAAGTTGTATATAAGGTGAGAACTGAGCAATCAGATTCAATCCTATTTTGGGGTCATTCTTATTTCTTGTGTTCATATTATAATATCAAGTCTGCAGTGTTTTATGTTGTACTTAAATTACTTAAATATTATTTGAGAGGAAAACTTTTATTTGGACAGTTCAGTGGAAATAGAAAGTGCAAATTTTTTTGGTGATGGTGCGGGAGACTACTATAACATTATTCTGGAACTATTGTGAATTATTCTGATGGAGTTCTGGACAACGCCATTTAGACAACGTCACGATTCATAGCGGACAAGTACATTTCCGGTTTTGAAGTTTATGCGGAACTTTTCATGGTTTTGGAATTTAATATAACTCTTTCAGGATTATTTTGGATTCACTTCATAATACTGTATGTTCCTCTTACATTTTCATTTTAGAACATTGATAATTAAATTGTTAAGTAAGTTTTACAAAACTTCTTTGCTTCGCTTCTTTCTGTTACTTAGTTTATGACCGTAGAGTCGTAACAGATGTGTTATATTGGTATCATATTTTTCATAATGACAAATATTTTTAACTCACCCACAAATGTTGAACGACTTACGATATATTCACCGTTCATCAGTTATTTTTTGTTTTGTTTTGTTTTCTATATACTTATTCTTCAACTTTGGATATCTCATATCGATTGCTGTGCAGAAATACCTTTTGTTGGCAAAACATGTCCTGTGTAGGACCCCTCTTCAAAATTTCACCTACAATTACTTGCCTGATTTTAAATATTTATTCTATATATTAGCAAGTTAGACCTTCCCAAATTTTTTTTCATATTTTGAATGCCTCATCTATTTAACACTTGGATGTCACAAGTGACAAAGTTTTCAAGTAACTTGTTAGGTTGATCCATGCTTTTGATTAGTTTTATTCCACTGAATTTTTATGAGTGATCTTTTATCACTCAGTTAGCTTTAGTCAAACTTCCATACATTTTCTTTCTTTATTTTGAGTGAATTACTTCCATATTCTGCCTGGTATGGTTCTGTGAATCCGTTTAATTACTAATACAGTTTTGTAAGTTGCAATACAATCAGTGTATTCTGTTTCTAGCAAATCCTTAATTTTACCGTTGTAAAATTCCTCAGCTTTTTCAAACTGTATTTTTGAAAACATTTCTTTGTCTAAATATTTGTTTACAGCCCCGTATATTTGATCTCCTATTTTTGGTTTCAATTTATCGGTCCACGAGTGTTCTAAACAAGTACCACTTTCAAAATGAATTTCTATCATTTGTTTTCTTTTTCACCTGCTTGCGTGTCACCTTGACTGACATGTCTTTGATAAAGAAAAATATTTTTATACGAAAATTGTTGCCTCACTTGCTTATGTAACCTAGATAGATTGCTCAGTTAACTATTCTTTCTATTCCGTATCTTTTATTTTTGTCCAGTCTAATATGTTCCCGTACTTGAATCATATCAATGTATGCAACTGGACTTTAGGATCTTAGTAAAGATGCCTAAAATATTGGTAATTGCACTTAAACCAGGGAATATTTTATAGATCCTACACTGTCTAAACGTGTTATCAGCATGGCAACACAAAACAGTCTGAAATAGGTACATTTCCTTTCAACATTTTGCAGCGTTTCCAATCCGTTCAAACCTACGAGTGACTTAAGATTTTTCTTCCTCGTTTGCTATAGTTCTCTTTGCTACGGCTATATCATATACTGAGACACCATGAATTGTTAGGAATAAAAACGCGTTTTCCGTAAATACTATCTCTGTTTTTCTCTTTGTAGAATCATTGGAGATTGATCTTGTCAAATTTACGATTCAAGTTGTGATGTAAATGAAGTAGAATTATCGGTTACTGCATTTGTGTGGGAAAATATGAACGCGTTTCTTTTTCTGAGTAATACTGCATGGTCCTTGAGAGTGAAGTATTAGTCAGAAGAAACGAGTTCATATTTTTCCCATACAAACGCATTAACCTTTGTAATTATATATTCATTTCGTTTTCTTACCTAAGGCTTAATAATCAAGGAATACACTATAAGAGACAAAGTAATTGAATTAATGCTGTATTTTAAAAAATACTCAACCGTAGATTCATCAATACACAGGAGCAATAATAATGCGTACATAGTATCGCCCAGCGACCTTTGAACATCGTCGCCTGCTCGATATTAGTTTTAAAATAATTCTCATTTTGTTCTTCTTAAACCTGAAATTTAGTGTCATACCTTGACTGAATGCGCCTTGAAAAAACTTTTGTTGTTGGTCTGGAGTGGATGGCTATTGTTTTTATGTTGATCCAACTCAATTCTGCTTTTCTGCTCATGATGTACTGGATTTATTGGGTCAGTTCATTGCAGTAAAGAGAATGTGATTTTAGTTGGAAATTTTTGTCGGAATTACAGTACAATTTCGGAGTGTATCAGGTTTTCCATGACATAGATTATACCATTCGGAAGTACATTTTGAGGAAATTCAAGATGCATGAATGTATATATATTTATTACCATTCTTATTACCAGCTAAAGAAGACAAATGTTTATCCCCTGTAACTTGCATTCTCGCTGTTGGAGGGAAGCCAGGTATGACCTGTATGATTCAGTCACAGTGTATGTCAAAATGGTTAAACGGGGAAAATTGCAATGCAGCTGTTGTGCCAGTCGATGGATCCAGATGAAATAATACTTTTTCTTCGTCTTGGCTTATTGGGCTCTGAGGCTCTTAGTTTCCTATCAAAACTTTCAGTTACATTTTGTCTCAAATTTAGTGCTTTGACTGACTTGTAAAATGGTACGTCTCTGATAGATAGCCCTTGGCCACAATCTTCTTGTCTGTGCTAATTTTATAGATCCTAAAGAGCACTGCTCATAATCTGAACCATTCTATTTGTGAAAAGTTTATAACTCTTTAAATGATCAGAATGGTATTTTCAATTACTGCGTCTCTCACGTTTATTGCTGACATTGCGATAATCACTTTCATTCGTTTGCTTGTTTAAAACTTTAATTTGTGACTCAGTGAATTGGCTCACATCGTTAACTTTATCATCACTACTTTCAAATGACAAAACAGCTTGTTTAATTCATCCACAAACAACTCTAATAAACCAAGAGCTAAAACGTGTACTAAATGAGCGTAAATTGTTTGTTTACAAAGTAGTTCCTAATACACTATACTATTTTAGTCACACGTGTCGTGCAGTATGAAAAAATATGGAAAAATACCGCACAATTCTGACAATGTAAAGTTAACGGAGACAAATATGAGCATATAATAACGCAAATTTGTTTATTTCCCAATATCTTATGCAGGATTGATTCTTTTAACACTGCACTATTTGCCATCATGGCTGGTGCTGCGTATTTCATTGTGTGTGTGTGTGTGTGTGTGTGTGTGTGTGAGAGAGAGAGAGAGAGAGAGAGAGAGAGAGAGAGAGTGTGTGTGTGTGTGTGTGTGTGTGTGTGTGTGAGAGAGAGAGAGAGAGAGAGAGAGAGAGAGAGAGAGAGAGAGAGAGAGAGAGAGAGAGAGAGGACAAAGAATATTATCAAGCATGTTGCTTATTGTATCGTCTTGTCTGGACGCGCCAACCCTAATGTACTATTGACTAAATGCACATACCCATGAAAAGAATGTAACCTAATCGAGGAGATCCGTGCGTGGCAGACACGCCCGCATCCCACATTCCTCTGACATAAATCAAAGCATATAGAAGTTAACATGGACAGTTGGAGTGGACAGTGTTATACCTGTATCCTTCGGGAGGATGCATGATAATATGAATTGAAATTATATAGAGTTAATACTACAGGTTTGAAAACTAAGTTGTCCCCTACTGTGATAGATTCGAACCCGGATCTGCGAGCTACGGTACCTATCGCCCTGCCTGTACGCACCAATCCCAATACTCGTTCGACCAAAATGGTCAACTGTGCGATTGTGGTATGTGTGAAGAGATGTATGGATTAAGCAAGGGATAAATAAAGATGCATAACATGTCCCCTTGGTGTTATGGTGTAAGTGATGGTTGGACTAAGCAAGGAATAAAAATAAGATGTCTCCTTTGTGATATGGTGTAAGTGATGGTTGGACTAAGCAAGGAATAAAAATAAGATGTCCCCTTGGTGGTATGGTGTTAGTGATGGTTGGACTAAGCAAGGAATAAGTTGTCCCCTTGGTGGTATGGTGTAAATGATTGTTGAACTAAGTGTTACGTATATGTAATTTAATTACTTGTGTGTTAGTTTTAAGTTCTTTTTTATTTTATTTTTATTTCATTACATGTTATTGTAATGATAACTCTATTCACTGGATTTAACATTTTCCTGGAAAATTCAGTTAGTTCTGTTTTGACCTGGTAAATAATCAATATTGCTACATTGTGTATTTAGCTGACCTAGTTCCTGACCTTGATTCAGAACTGGTATCAACTTTTTTTAATTTTTTTCCCAGAGTGAAAATCATTGGTAGTAATCAAGGTCATATTTGGCCTGCGTGTTAGTTCTATGTAAACAACTTTTTAAAATTTTTATTCAATCGTATAGATTTGTTCAGTACAACTAAATTTGTCCATGGCGTACGTGTCAGTTGTAAATCATACCTTCGGGCTCAAAGGTATTTATATTGTTGTTGCCAGTTTTATTTAAATTTTTCTATTTTTCGGAATTAATAATTTATTTACCCTGGAGAAAATTATTGCTCATCAGAATTCTTGGACAAAAACATTTACTGAAAATTATTCGGAATTCTAAAGCCGGAATATTATTTTTGGTGATTCAAAAAGGAACTGTCTACACGACAACACACAACAGGCTATAGAGGACTCATCACCATCCATCCTGGAACTTCATCGGGATTCGAACTTTGATTCATTTAGAAGTTTTTAGTGATAGGACTTATATTATTAATTCTAGGATTAATTTTGGATTAGATTCACAAAACGTAAGTCCTTTTTCATATATTGTACCTTGTTTTCTAGGGAAATAAATTATTTTGTTAAATTTTACAAAGCTTGTTGGCTTCACTCTTTTCTTTGTTACTTTTCTTACAAGCCTAGACACGTAACAAACAAAATTGGGGTCTCGTCCTTGGGATATATGAATTTTGGCTAAAATATTTCAGAAAATTGTTCGGTATTTTCATATTTAAATTCCCCTAGTTTTCAGAATATTTTTAATCCCAAGTACTATTTCACAATTTGTCTGAAATCTATAGTGAAATCAACAGGATTTTCTTTTCAGAATGTCATCAAAGGTGGAGATCTTTCTTTCAAATCCTACTCAGGAGCAGTTGGACTGTTTGGAAAAAGAATTGCTTGAACTTGCCAGAAAATACGATCTTTCTGAGGCAAAAACTTCTTTAACGAAGCAAGAAATAAAAAACATTTTGATCCAGTATTTGGTAGAAAAGAATATTTTGGATAAAAGTGTTTTGATTTCGGTCAGTTAGTCTGTATCAGGCTCTGACATAAAAGTAAAGGAATTGAAATTAAAATACAAGATGGAATTAGAGTTAAGGAAGCTGGAACTTCAGAAAGATAAAGAGGAAAAGCAAACACAAATGCAGCTGCAATTGGAGAAAGAAAAAGAACACATGCATTTACAAAAAGAAGAGAAGCAAATGCAATTGGAAAAAGAGGAGAGAGAGAGAGAAACAAATGCAGTTACAATTTGAGAAAGAGGAGAGAGAGAGAGAGAGAGAGAGAGAGAGAGAGAGAGAGAAACAAATGCAATTAGAATAAAGACACAAAGAAAGACAAATGCAGTTACAGAAAAAACAAATGCAATTACAATCAGAGGAACAGAAGAGAGACAGACAGGCATATGCAAATGCAAATGCAAAGAGAGAAGGAAGAGAGGGAATCAAATTAAGTTAAAAGAAACAGAGCTGACAAGTGAAAGGCATATTCTTACTCCACATACGAATTCAAGTTTTGATATTATAAAGAATTTTAGGCTAGTACCCCCTTTTAGCGAAAAAGAAGTAGACAAATATTTTCCTTATTTTGAAAAAGTTGCTGAACTTTTGAAATGGCCAAGGGAGCATTGGACTCAATAATTGCAGTATGTACTTTATGGAAAAGCCCGAAATATCTTTGCATCCCTGTCAGTACAGCAAAGTTCTGACCATGATTTGGTTAAGGAATGCATCTTAAAGGGTTATGAGTTAATTCCTGAGACCTATCGGCAAAAATTCAGGAACTATAAAAATGAACCTGGACAAACTTATGTCGAATTTGCAAGAGAAAAAGAGCAGTCATTTGATAGATGGTGCTTAGCCAAGAACGTTGATCAAGATTATGAAAATCTCAAACAACTTGTATTACTTGAAGAGTTCAAGAAATGTGTCCCTAGTGACATTAAGACTTATCTTGACGAGCATAAGATCGAAACCTTGGAAAATGCTGCTCTTGCTGCTGACAAGTATTTTTTGACTCAAAAGTTCCTGTTGTAGACAAGTCTTTCACTCAGCAGTCTTCTGGCAAGAAGGTATTTCAGCCTAATACGACTCATAAAACTCAATCTGGCACAACTTTTAAAAATCAAGCTTCGGATAAGCTTGTTCAAAATCGTTATCTCTTCCTACGTGTACCTATTGCAAGAAAAAAAGACAAGTTATTTCTGATTGCTTCAAATTGAAATATAAGCATCAGAATCAAGACAGACCTATCCCAAATGCTCTTATTTCTAAGAGGTCAAGGTCACGGTCATGTATTGAAAGCAATACATTTGTTGGGTCTAATAAATCCCAGTCTGATTTTATTATGGAAAATTATGAATCATTCATGTCGACGGATTCTATATCAATCTTGGGTGATTTGGCCAATCCCATCCCTAATAAAATGTTAAGGGATACAGAAGCTTCTCAGAGTCTTGTATTATCAGGTGCTTTGCCTTTTTCTCAGAAGTCTTCTTCTAATGAAAGTGCTCTCATTCAGGGAGTAGAGTGCGGCTTTGTTAATGTTCCTCTCCATTGTGTAAATATGTCAGTGACAGTCGGAATAGTGTTCTACTTTACCCGTTGAGGGCATTAATTTATTACTAGGCAACGACCTAGCTGGAGACAAGGTTGTGGTTAATCCTCTTGTAACTGACAAGCCTTCTTTAGATCAAAAAGTTGATCCTATTGAAAAAGAATTCCCTGATTTATACCCAGCTTGTGCAGTTACCAGAGCTATGGCAAAGAAAGCTCCTTAGAATGATTTCGATAAGGAAAGTATTCCTTTAGCTGACACATGTATTGGTCAGGCTTATGATGAGGTCACTTTCACTTCTTGTTTGGATCAATCTAAAGGTATTGATCACAGTGATCCTCTTTTAAATACTCATTCTCTTTTATTTTCTAATCAGGGTGACAAACGACAATCACTTGTCGTCAAACAGGAAAAAGATCCTGAGATTTCCTGTTTGTTTCAAAGGGCCATTAGTGAAACTGAAGCCAGTGATGTACCTGTCTGCTATTGCGTTAAAAATGGAATTCTTATGAGAAAATGGAGACCTACCGAGGTACCTGCTAATGACGAATGGTCATTTAACAATCAGATTGTAGTTCCAAAATCTTACAGACAGGAAATACTTAGTTTGGCCCATGAAACTCCTCTGGCTGGTCATTTAGGGATTAATAAGACTTATCACAAGATTTTGACTCACCTTTATTGTCCAAAAATCACAAGTGATGTTTGTAAATGCTGCAGATATTGTCATACTTGTCAAATGGTAGGAAAACCCAATCAGAAGATACCTAATGCTCATCTGCAACTTATTCCTGCATTTGACGAACCAATTAGTAGAATAATGGTAGATTGTGTTGGTCCCTTACCTAAGACCAAGTCAGGCAACCAATATTTGTTGACCATTATGTGTGCGTCAACAAGACTCTCAGAGGCTATTCCTTTGAGGAATATTAAAACTAAAACTATAGTAAAAGCTTTGATAAAGTTCTTTACTCCATTTGGCCTTCCCAAATCTGTCCAATCGGATCAATGGTCAAATTTTATGTCTGAAATTTTCCAGCAAGTTATGTATGAATTAGGCATTCAACAATTCAAATCTTCTGCCTATCACCCTGAGAGCCAAGGGGAATTAGAAAGATTTCATCAGACTTTGAAGAATATGATTTGGTCATATTGCTTTGATAAGAGTAAAGATTGGGATGAAGGCATTCATTTACTTTTGTATGCTGTTAGGGAGTCTGTTCAAGAATCTTTAGGATTCAGTCCCTTTGAACTAGTTTTCGGACATATTGTGCGTGGACCATTGAAGTTGTTGAAAGAGAAACTTCTTTCTAATGAAGATACTGAAATTAATCTTTCTAATTTTAAGTATAAGTTGTCAAAGGATTGTGATGTCACAAGAGCGAATCTGCACTCTACTCAGTCAAAAATGAAATTAAGATATAATAAAAACTCAAAGGAAAGGAGTGTTCAGCCTGGTGATAGAGTTCTGGCTCTCTTGCCCATGCCAGAAAATCCTCTTCAGGCCAAGTATTATGGTCCGTACACGGTTGAAAAGAAAGTAAATGATTTAAATTACATCATACATACTCCTGGGAGGCGAGAACAAAAACTTTTCCATATAAACATGTTAAAGGAGTATATTGAAAGAAATGGTTAGGTAAATCATGGAATTAATTTAGTTGTACCTGTTCCACTCACTGAGGATTTAACTGAAGGAATTCAATCGGACTCTATTGATTTTGAGCAACAAATCTTCGGAATTCGGAAATTATGAATAATCTGGACCAGAAACTTTCACATTTGCAGCAACAAGAAAGGAATGAACTTAAACAGCTATTATTTGAATATGAGCATTTATTTTCAGATGTTCCTACGAGGACAAACAAACTTTTCATGACGTTGAAATTGCGAATTCCAAACGTGTGAAACAACACCCATACAGGATGAACCCTCTCAAACAGGAATACTTGAAAAAAGAAATTCAGTATTTCCTGGAGAATGATTTCATAGAGCCCAGTAGAAGTGACTGGAGTTCACCATGTATAGTTTTTCCGAAACCAGATAAAACTTTCCGTATGTGCACTGATTATAGGAAGGTGAACAATGTGACAAAAACAGATTCATTTCCATTACCAAGAATCGATGACTGCATTGATAAAATTGGAAATGCCAAGTATGTCACCAAATTTGACCTTCTGAAAGGATTTTGGCAAATTCCACTGACAGAAAGGGTAAAGGTAATTTCTGCATTCGTGACTCCAGATGGACTTTATCAATATAAAGTGATGCTGTTTGGATTAAAGGTTCGCCAAGTACTTTTCAACGTTTAATGAATATGACTACCTCTGGTCTAGATAATTGTGATGGTTATATTGATGATGTCATCATCCACAACGACACCTGGAAAGAACATCCAGCAACATTTCGGAAATTCTTTGAAAGACTCAATGATGCAAGTTTGACAATCAATTTATCCAAAAGTGAGTTCTGCCGTGCTTGTGTAACATTTCTAGGACATATTGTGGGACATGGACAAGTTAAACCTATAGATGCTAAGGTCAAGGCTGTCTCTGAATTTCCTGTGCCTGTCAGTAAAAAGCAACTGATGGATTTTTAGGTATGGCTGGATACTATCGGAAATTTTGTTCCAATTTTTCTAATATTGCTGAACCCCTGACAAATTTATTGAGCAAGGAAAATAAATTTCTTTGGACTGAGAAATGTCAGGTGCTTTTGACAAGTTAAATGCCATACTTAAAAGTGCACCAGTTCTTACAGCTCCAAATTTCAGTCAATCTTGTAAACTATCTGTTGATGCAATGGATGTTGGGGTTGGAGCAGTATTGATTCAAGAAGATCATCCAGTGTGCTATTTTTCTAAGAAATTAAATAAACACCAAAGAAATTACTCAACGATCGAGATGGAATGTTTGACTTTAATATTGGCATTACAGCATTTTGAAGTTTACATGAGTTCAGCTCCTTCACCGATTGTTGTGCTTAGTGATCACAACCCCCTTACCTTCATCGACAAGATGAAAAACAAAAATCAAGATTATTAAGGTTGAGTTTGTTGTTACAGGAATATTATCGTGAGATCAGGCACATCAAGGGAAAAGACAATTTAATTGCAGATGCACTTTCCAGTGTATAGTGATATTATTTCCTGTACACTCTGTATAATTCATAAGAGTTCTTCTTATGCAATTTTGTTCCTCATGTATAATTAACATATAGTAAAATGAAAGCTTTATTATATAAACTTTTCTTTTTATTTATGGGGGAAGTGTTACGTATATGTAATTTAGTTACTTGTGTTTTAGTTTTAAATTCTTTTTTTTTATTTTATTTTATTTCATTATATGTTACTGTAATGATAACTTTATTCACTGGATTTGACATTTTTCTGGAAAATTCAGTTCAGTTCTGTTTGACCTGGTAAATAATCAGTATTGCTACATTGTATTTTTAGCTGACCTAGTTCCTGACTTTGATTCAGAACTGGTAAACAACTTTTTTTTTTAAAAAAATTTCCCAGAGTGAAAATCATTGGTCGTAACCAAGGTCATATTTGGCCTGCGTGTTAGTTCTAAGTAAACAACTTTTTTTTATTCAGTCGTTTAGATTTGTTCAGTAGAATTAAATTCGTCCATGGCGTACGTGTCAGCCGGCCTGTGGTATTACTACGCCGTTCGAACTAAGTGACCACGTAACCCCGTCACGAGGTTCTAAATTGCGGCTTAAAACTAACGTATTATAGCGATTTAGTTTAGTCGTGAATCATACCTTCGGGCTCAAGGGTATTTATTTTGTTGTTGCCAGTTTTATTTAAATTTTTCTTTTCTTCGGAATTAATAATTTATTTACCCTGGAGAATACTAGTGCCCATCAGAATTCTTGGACAAAAACATTTACTGAAAATTATTCGGAATTCTAAAGCCGGAATATTATTTTTGGTGATTCAATAAGGAACTGTTGACACGACAACACACAACAGGTTATTAAGGACGTCATCTCCTTCCATCTTGGAACTTCATCGGGATTCGAACTTTGATTCATTTAGAAGTTTTTAGTGATAGGACTTATATTATTAATTCTAGGATTAATTTTGAATTAGATTCACAAACCGTAAGTCCTTTTTCTTATATTTTACCTTGTTTTCTAGGGAAATAAATTATTTTGTTAAATTTTACAAAGCTTGTTGGCTTCACTCTTTACTTTGTTACTTTTGGTACGAGCCTAGACACGTAACTCTAAGCAAGCAATAAAAATAAGTTGTCCCCTTGGTGGTATGATGTAAGTGATGGTTGGACTAAGCAAGGAATAGAAATAAGATGTCTCCTTTGTGGTATGGTGTGAATTGATGTATGGAATAAACAAATGGATAAAAATAAGATGTGCCCTTGGAGTGAAGTAATCCAAACCACCCAGCCGGAGTAATCAGATTTGACTTTAGATCGCCGTATAATGTAATGCATAATGAAGGTTGTCAGCAGGTTACTTATATCTTCGTCAACCAGAACAAGGGAGCTTCGAGGCCCGCTAAGAAAACACGAAGATTTTGTTGACCAGTGTTTTCCAAATACATACTGTTATTGCAGATCATGTTTCTTTCGTTTCTTTGTTTCTGTTCGTCTTTCTGATAATCTTGAAGAGGCGACGACTCTTGTCACAACCCAATCAACTAGTCAGCATATGACCCGTTCGACGAATCAGACCACAACATAGTCGACTACTAAGAATGCAGGCCAGTTGAGGAATCAGCTCCAGTCGGCGACAAGAGGAACGATAAAGCCGACGACAAGAGCGAATCACGCAGTAACCAAGAGAACGATCTAGGCTGTGACCAGGCGGCAAGCTGAATCCGGGAATTCGACAAAAATCCCGCTGTCGCAGAAATCTGTCACATTCTGGAACACCAGATATGAGATGAATTCTGCAAATTCTGCAGGGTTTCTCTCCAAAATAATACCTGTCCGAACAACCTGAATAGGCGAGACTCATGGTAGCGTGGTAAAGACATCAGCTATAATGTTTGAAATATTTATATTGATTCTAAACGCAGATCAGCCTTACGTATGCTACTTCGACTCTGTTATATATTAGCTGTTTTGCTTTATCAAAAACTTTTATGTGAATTAGGAACTGAACGCTTAAACATTTTATTGCCAAGATCACAAATATGTATACAAGGCAAAACGATTTGAAACAAAGTTTACCAACCTGCAAGTTAATTCTTGTTTAAACTTAATGAATAAATTACTGAGCATGGAGGTAAGTGTTGTGAAAGAAGTCAAAACAGTCAATATGACCATAGCAAATGTGAATAACTTTATAAACTGTTATTCTTTTTAAGTAGGTGCTGAATTACATGCAACTTTATTACATATGAAGATACATACATGCAACTTGTTCGATTTAAAAGGATATATATATATATATATATATATATATATATATATATATATATATATATATATATATATATATATATATATATATATATATATATAACTTTTTTTACATATTTATAACGTTGCTGTATATTAAAGGACATATCTGCAACTATATTGCAATATACAGAGACGTATATGGAACTTTGTTGCATATAAAGGGACGTATCTACAATTTTATTGCAAATAAAAGAACTTACATTTTATATCGCTTCCTCTTAATACAATAATATATACATGTCAAGAGCTTTGCTTGTTCCGTTTGGTAAAGCTTGCATTTTGATACCTCACTTTATGTTGTACTAACAAAGAGGAACATATTACATATTTAATAATAACATTACTAAACAGTATTGTACTTTTTGGTCTCAACGATGTATTAGTCTAAACTTTGCTTCCAATGATAGTATTGTCCGTTCCTCGAACGAAATTCGTTAACGGTCCTGAGTACGTGTTTTGTGTTGGAATTTTAAATTTATTAACGATCCCGTGTAAGTGTTTTAAGTTGGATTTTTAAATGCATTAACGATATTGTGAAAGTGTTTTAGGTTGGATTTTTAAATTCAAATCGCTTCTGTATATGTTCTTTGGTTGGATTTTAAAATACATTAATGGTATTGTGTGGGCGTTTGATGTTGGATTTTTCGATTCATTAACGGTCCTTTGTCAATGTTTTAGGCTGGATTTTTTAATTCATTAACGGTCCCATTTGTAGATTTTTTAGGTTCAATTTTTGCGTTCATTAATGGTAATGTGTATGTGTTTCATAATGGATTCTCCCCCTCAGTTAAATTTATTGATAGTCACTTTGATGTTGATACATAACACCCTCGTGTTTACTGATATATGTTTTTCTTTTAATAAGACATGAAGCCACTGGATGAAGAAACACTCGAATCATGATACCAAAGTCAAGTCTCTTTGTGTGCTTTCTGTGTGCAACTTTTCAAGTGAGAGGTAAGATTTCCTTATCAATATTCTCAAATTCACGTGCAGTATTGGAGACCTTTAACTCTTGCAAATAATTCCTTGGGGAAGTCTTGCTTGATAGTAGTTGAATAAATACGAGACATTCTTACCTTGTTACGACCATTAGTGAAAAATATCAAATGAGTGTTTTGAAAACACTTCTAAGGATCAGATAGCATTAATTTCTGAACTAACTTGCACAAAATGCTGAAAATGATAATAAATGTTATACAAAACTATCACTTCCTCCAACGCATGTCCGGGAAAATTACAGTAATTACGTCAAACAAAATTTAAAATTTATAGGCATATAATGATGGAAAGGACATATTGTTTCAAAAATATGTAATTGCCACTACAAACGTTGGAGATATATCCTGACGATGACATGCTGAAACTAATGATACAAATATTAGTTTGAAATTATTATTCCCACTAAACTTTGGTGACATACTCTAACCATGACACAAAAATATCAAGGAAAACGAATCAGTCTGAAATACATTTTGTCCTCATGATGCAGTTTAAAGTGTAAAACAAGCATAAAGGAAACACCAAAATAAAAGAAAGTTGTGCATATGCACACAAAGGTGATGCATTTGTTTATGCTAATAGCATAGTAGGTATGAAAAAAAATTTAAAAGTGAAAACTACGTTTATGATTATAGCATGGTAGGTATGAAAACTATTTTAAAAGTGAAAACTTCGTTTATGATTATAGCATGGTAGGTATGAAAACTATTTTAAAAGTGAAAGCTTCGTTGATGCTTATAGCATGGTAAGTTTGAAAACTATTTTAAAAGTGAAAACTTTATTTATGTTTATGGCATGGTAGGGATGCACAATATTGTAATAGTGATTTAATAAGTATTTTAATAATTCGAACGAAGAGCAGATATAGATATTGCAAGACACCTTCAGGTAATTAAGAAAATATCTACTTCAAACCAATGTTAACCTGCTAGTACGGAATCCCACCAGTAATTACAGTTCATATCAGTGTGTGTAACTCGAGCGTGCTTCATGAGATAATCAGCTTAATTGATATTTTAGGTACCATGTGCTTAATAAGATAATCAGCTTAATTGATACTTTAAGCATAACACATATTTTATTCAGTCACTAGCAGTTACCGCTCAGAGAATAAAAAGATTGCAAGCCTGGTAGGAAAGAGTGATGACTCGAAACTGTCAGGGAGCAGTAGTAAGACGAATGATGACGAGTACCCACAACAATCGGTAGTTAATAACTTCCACACCCCACCCACCCACCATCGGATATATGATAATTTAAAATACCACACTCACCCACCATCTGATATTAACAATCCACCTACCCTCTCACCTACTAGTGCCTACATGACAAGGAGAACCACACACCAGATATTATAAGTCAGTAGAAAGTGAGTGGTAACCATTGTAAAAACTTAGCACAGTTGCAATTGAAATTCTGGTAATTATAACATAGGTCAAGTACAGAGGTTTATAATTTTGTTTATCTTAAACTTGCACATTCCTCCTTTAACATGTCGAAGCAGAATCAGTGTTATTGTTGTTTTCAGTTTTTCATTTGGGAAGATTTATTTATTCCAATACTAATCACTGGAATTACAAAGTGCTCAGTATTATTCTTGGACAGAAATATTAATTTGGAATTATAGTGAATTCAGGCAAGGACATATTTGGATTATATAATTGTAATAAATCAAAAGAATGCTTGCACATCATCATATAAACAGGCCACTGGCACATTAACACATTCGAGACTACAGGCACATCAACACTTCAATATCAGAATTTATTTGGGATACACTGGAACTAAATTAGAATTTCTTATATTTATATTTGTGATAGAACTTTTTAGGACTATTTCGGATTTAATTCACAATACTGTAAGGTTATTTCAAATTTTCACTTTGCATTCTGGAGAAATAAATTGTGTGCTGAACTTTACAAGACATGCTGGTTTTCACCATTTTTTGTTACTTTGTTCTTGAAACATAAAGTCGCAACAGAAAATTGGGGGCTCGTCCGGGATACGAATGTCTCTAAAGTATTTCAGAAAAGATAGTTTTTGAAATTTAAATTTAATTTGTTTCAGAATTTTCTAAGTCCCAGGTATTTTAATTTCACACATTCGAGAAAGCTTTAGTGAAACCAACAAGTTTCCGCAATGTCATCTGAAGTGGAGAATTTTTTTTCTAATCCTATCCAGGAATGGCTGAGCCCTTGAAATATGATTAATTGCTCCAGCTTACCAGACAATATGATCTTTCTGAGGTGAAGGCTTCTTTAATGAAGCAATAAATAAAAAATATTGTGGACCAATATTCGGTGGAAAATGATTTTTTTTTGGGGGGGGGGATAAAAGTGCTTTGGGTTTGATTAGTAAGTCTCTGTCTGGCAATAACATGAAAATAATAGAATTGAAATTAAAACAAAAGACGGAAATAGAGTTAAGAAAGTTTCAGCTCCAAAAAGAGAAAGAAGAACAAATGCAGCTACAAAAAGAAGAAAGAGAACTGCAGTCGCAGAATGAGGAAAGAGGAAGACAAATGCAGCTACAAAAGGACGAAAAATAATTGTAATTGGAGAAAGAGAAAGAGAGAGAAATAGAAGATAGGCAAATGAAATGTGAAAAGGAAGAGAGGGAAAGACAGATGCAGATAGAAAGGGAAAAGGTAGAACGGGAATTTCAATTTAGCTTTAAATAATGAGAACTGTCAGTGGAAATCATTCCACCGTTTGCACACAAGTTCAGTTTTTGCTGTTACCAGAAATATTAGGTTAGCACCCACTTTTAAAGAAAAAGAAGTACATAAATACTTTCCTCATTTAAAATAAAACCTGCTGAAAATCTGAAACGCCAAGAGAGCATTGCACTCTATTATTACAAAGTGCATCTTTTGACAAAGCTAGCGAAGTTTATACTTCACTGTTAGGACAAGAAAGCAATGATTATGATGTGTTTAAGGAATGTATCTTGAAGGTTTACGAGTTACTAACTTAGGCATATCGACAGAGGTTAGAAACTCTAAAAAAGAATTGGACAGACCCGTATCGAATTTGCAAAAGAAAATCACAATTATTTGATAGGTGTTAGGGTTAGGTTAGTCAGCTCAGTCTAGAAGGTTGATCAGGACTAAGATAACCGGAGACAACTCATTAATTGAAGAGTCGAAGAATTGAGTTAAGACCTACCTTGATGAGCAAAGGTCGAAACGTTAGAAAATGCTGCTCCTACAGCTGAGGATTATTCCTTGACTCTCAGTGTTTCCTTGGTCAGCGGTTTAATGGTTAAAAAGAACATTTCAGTTTCATACGAACATGGGTTCGATCCCCGGCCGAGTCATACCAAAGACTTATAAAAATGATACTAACAGCAGCTTCGCTTGGCGTTCAGCATTAAGAGGTTAGTGTTAGGACTGGTCGGCCTGGTGTCAGAATAATGTGACTGGGTGGGACATCATTCTACATGTCTGCGGCATGATGCCCCAGTGCTAGACATCACTATAAACTGCCACGCTGCAGATATCGTAGCTATATGACTGAAAAATTGTTAAAGCTACACTAAAAATTCCAATCACATCACATCACATCACTTCATACGAGCACTTCGAAACCTCAATCTGGTACAACTTTTAGGAATCAAATTTCTGATACGACTAATCAGAAATCCTTATCTCTCCCTACGTGTACCTACCGCAAGAAGAAGGGGCATGACATTTATGATCGATACAGATTGGAAAAAGCAACAGAATGAAGAACGATCTATTCCAAATGATCTTGTCTCTCTGAGGTTATGGTCAATGTGCTGTATTGAAATCAATACATTTGTTGGGTCAAACAAATCCCTGTCTGATTTTATTTTGGAGAATTATGAACCATTCATGTCAATAGGTTCTTCATCATTTATTAGTGATTATGCAAATCCTATCTCTATTAAAATTTTTAGGGACACAGGAGCTTCTCAGAGTCTTTTATTATCAGATACTTTGTTTTATTTCTGAGAAGTCTTCTTCTTATGAAAGTGTTCTTATTCAGAGTGTAGTGTGAGGCTTTGTTGCTTTCCCTCTCCATTGTGTAAATCTGTCATCATACTTAGTCTCTGGACCAGTGACAATCGGAACATTTACGTCTTTACCCATCAAGGATATTCATTTATTACTAGGCAATGACCTAGCTGGAGATAAGGTTGAGGTTAACCTAGTTGTAACTGACAAGCCTTGTTTGTATCAGAAAGTCGATCTTATTGAAAATATCCGATTTGTACCCTGCTTGTGCATTTACAGGAGTTATGGCGAAGAACGCTGTTGAAATGATGTTGATCCGGTAGCTACTCCTTTAGCTGACATATTTAGTGGTCAGGTTAATTTTGCTTCTGCTATGGATAGCTCAAAAGATACTGATCACAGTGATCCTCTTTTATTACTCGTTCTCTTTATTCTAATCAGGATAACAAACAACAATCATTCATTGTAGAACAGGAACAATATCCTGAGATCTGTTTGTTTCTCAGGGCTATTAGCGAAACTGAAGCCATAGAAGCACGTGTTTGTTATTTTGCTAAAAATGGGGCCCTTATGAGAAAGTGGAGACAACCTCAGTTACCCGCTGGCGATGAGTGATTAGTGAGTTATCAAATTGTTGTTCCTAAATGTATAGACTCGAAATTCTTAATCTAGCCCATGAAACTCCTTTGGCTAGTTATTTCGGCATCGATACCAAGTATCACAACATCTTGAAGCATTTTTATTGACCGAAAATTAAAAGTGATATTTGTAAGTACTGCAGATCCTATTACGCTTGTCAAATCGTAGGAAAGCTCAATCAAAAGATACCTAACGCTCATCTGCAACCTATTTCTGCATTTGACGAACCATTTAGTAGAATGATAGTAGATTGTATCGGTCCATTACTGAAGACCAAGTCAAAAATGAAATTAAGGTATGACGAAAATACAAAGAAAATGAGTTTTCAGTCTAGTGATAGAATTCTGGCTCTCTTATCCATACCTCAAAATTTTCTTCAAGCTAAGTATTATGGTCCTTATACAGCTGAAATGAAAGTAAGTGATTGAAATTATGTCATTAACACTCCTAGGAGGCGAAAACAGAAAGAACGTTGCCATATAAATGTTACAGGAGTATAACAAATTTGCATCACTGAGTCTATCAAAGAATTTCCGAATGGTCCCCTAGTGATAATTCCAGTTATCCTCGTAGATAATGACGTCATCAATGTAAGCGTAACAATTATCTAGACTACTAATCATGAATTTTAGTTGTACCTGTCCCACACTGTGAAGATTTAAGCGATGGAATGCAATTGGACTGTCATGACTTTGAAAAGACTGAACTAAACGAGTTATTATTTGTATATGAGCGTGTGTTTCCAGATGCTCCAAAACGAATAAATAATATGTAACATGACATTGAAATTGTAGATTCCACAACTGTGAAACAGTATCCATACAGGATGAACCTTCTCAAACAGGAATGTTCAAAAAACGAAATTCAGTATTTGCTGGAGAATGATATCATAAAACCAGGTGAAAGTGACTGGGGTTCACCGTGTATTCTTGTGCATATTTTTCCTCATGTGCACCAAAAAAGTGATCAGTGTGACCAAAACAGATTAATTTCCATTGCCAAGAATTGATGACTGCATTGACTAAATTGGAAATGCAAAATATATCATCAAATTTAACTTTTGAAAGGATTCTGGCAAATTCCACTAACGGAAAGGGCAAAGGAAATTTCGGCATTCATAACTCCAGATGGGCGTTATAAGTATAAAGTGATGCCGTTTGGGATGAATGTTCGCAATGTACTTTACAACGTTTAATGAACATGATTTTGCGTCTGGTCTAGATAATTGTGACGCTCACATCAATGATGCCATCCTCTACAACGACACCTGGAGAAATCACTTGGAGACGATTCGGAAATTCTGTAATACAATTAGTGATGCAAATTTGACATTTATCCAAAAGTGAGTTTTGTAGTGCTTGTGTTATGGAAGTGAAGAGCTAGGTTATTTCTGAATTCCCTGTGCCTATCAGTAAAACAGCTGATGGAATTTGGGGTATGGATGGATATTATCGGAAAGTTTCCTCTTTTCTCCATAATTGCCGAACCCTTGACCAACTTATTGAGTAAGAAAACCAAATTTCATTGGTTTGAAAAATGTCAGGTGTTACGACTCTGTGGTCATTAACTAAGTAACAAAAAAAAGCAAAGCTAACAAGGTTTGTAAAACTTAACAAACAATTTAATTATCAATGTTATAAAGTGAAAATGTGAGAGGAACTTACAGTATTATGAAGTGAGTCCAAAATAATCCTGAAATACTTATTTTAATGTCCAAGAGAAGGAAAATTTCCGTATAAACGTCAAAACCGGAAATGTATTTGTCAGCCAAAAATCGTGACGTCAGATTGGCGTTATTCCTTTTGAATAATTCAAGATAGTTCCAGAATATATTAATGTCCCAAAAAAGGAGCAGTTTCTATCTCCACTGAACAGACCAAACAAATGTTTTCCTCTCAGATAATAACTACCTACAACATAAAACACGTCTGCAGACTTGATGTTATAACAGGAACACAAGAAATAAGAATAACTCCAATATAGGAATGAAATTTGATAGCTCATTTCTCTCTTTATCTACACCTTCTATTACGACTATATTTCACAACATAGCCCTACGTGACAGTTCATACTACTTATTCTAATGTTTGAAAATACCTATTCATGTAACCTAACTCATCCAATAAGAAGTAATATAATTCTTCTAAGACAGCACCTGACCAATCTATCCAATGGGAGCAAGGCCGAATCTCGTAAACATGTTTACTAATAATTATATTATTAGTAACTGTCAAGACGTACGTAACCATCTATTTATAGATCCTACGCAATTTTGCGATCTTTAAGATCATAGAACAGACCCTGTGCACGTACACCACCAACTAAAGATAATCTGTACAATTTACAGCCATGAATACAAATTAAAAAGTTAGATAAAATCATGTACCAGGAGTTACAAAAAATGTAGATATACATAACTCACGGGACTTTTGATAACGTAAAGGACATACTTAAGAATGCATCACTTCTTTCAGCTCCAAATTTCAATCATTTAAAATATCTGCTAATGCAAGCGATGTTGGGGGTGGGTGGAGTATCTATTCAAAAAGATAAAAAATAATGTAGATCATCCAGGGAATTACTTTTCTACAAATTAAATGAGCACCATAGAAATTATTCCACATGCAATGAGGAATGTTAGACTTTGACATTAGCTTTGCCACACTTTTCATTTTTACTCGATGATGGCGGGTGTGTGGGAATCATCGTCCATCTTACATTATTATTTGATGATGGCGGGTGTATTGAAATCATCGTCCATCTTACATTATCAGTAGATGATGGCGGGTGTGTGGGAATCATCTTCAATCTTACATTATTACTAGATGATGGCGTGTGTGTGTGGGAATCGTCGTCACTTACATTATTATTAGATGATGGCGGGAGTGTGGGAATCGTCGTCCATCTTACATTATTACTAGATGATGGCGTGTGTGTGGGAATCGTCGTCCCTTTCATTATTACTAGATGATGGCGGGAGTGTGGGAATCGTCGTCCATCTTACATTATTACTAATGATGGCGGGTGTGTGGGAATCATCATCCATTTTACATTATTAGTATATGATGGCGGGTGTGTGGGAATCGTCGTCCCTTACATTATTACTAGATGATGGCGGGGGTGTGGGAATCGTCATCCATCTTACATTATTACTAGATGATGGCGGGAGTGTGGGAATCGTCGTCCATCTTACATTATTACTAGTTGATGGCGGGTGTGTGGAAATCGTCGTCCATCTTACATTATTACTAGATGATGGTGGGTGTTTGGGCATCGTCGTCCATCTTACATTATTACTAGTTGATGGCGGGTGTGTGGGAATCATCGTCCATCTTACATTATTACTAGATGATGGCAGGTGTGTGGGAATCATCGTCCATCTTACACTATTATTAGATGATGGCGGGTGTGGGGGAATCTTCGTCCATCTTACATTATTACTAGATGATGGTGGGTGTGTAGGAATCACCACTGAAGTCACTAGAAAGAAAACCAATGCCCTATGAAGTCGTTGAATGAGTCACATCAATTTTCTTATTGCTACAGATTACAACACAAACGTTGCATCCATTTCCTCATCTATGAATCACATGGCCGACACTATACGTTGTGGTTGTATATAATTATCTATTAGAACATCCAGATGACTTCTGGACCTAAATAATTCGATACATTGCAAAGGATATAATATTTGTTGTTGATACATTTTCTTCAGCAATTTTTTCACTCGAAAGGCAATGCTAAAACACACAAAAACGTGTGTTCAATAGCCACCAAAACATTTTGTTATTTTAATATGCTATACCAATATAATTGATAATACCTTCACCAGTATTGGCACATACTAAACTATTGTTCTAGTAATTACAACAGTACTTATATAAACTGAAATGTTCTTCTATACATTGACAATGTAATCTCTTATCTTCAAATGCTTCTGAGAGCGTATTTCAGAGAATCTGAATTTAAATATATTTATAATTTAGTTTACATTGAAGTGATAATGCTGTTTGTTTAGGTGTATTTAAGAAAACATACTTTACCATGAAAGAACTAGCCAATTTTATATTTGGAAATGCTGATATGCTTTTTAATAATTCTAATATGGTATTTTTCAGTATAATATTAATTATAATTTGTATTTCATTATATCTTTTAAGTTTTCGCAGAGAGTGACGCACCTTGCCATGTAATTAAAGGAGACTGGAAATTTAACATAACTGCAAAATCTCACGTCACTGATGGATGTGTGATGATCGATGTAATCTTTCAGTCAACACTGACGGAGAATACAACCTATTTTGCTTGTTTGCAAATGGAATGCAGATGTTTTGAATGTTATCAGCATGCAGACGCACCGGTTTGTTTACAACTGAATGTTAATTTTAGTTGAGATTTTTTTCTAGGAGCACTGGACTAACAGGAAGGCTGTGTATTGTCTTGGTTCAAACAGGCTGCTGAGTACGGTTAAAAAGCCCTCAAACTAGTTGTTGATTACGGGTGAAGAAACGTTGCATATTTTTCTAATACAAACAGACTGTTGATTACGGTTATAACAAAGCTGTATAGTGTCCTAGTTCAAACACTCTGTTGATTACTGTTGAAACAAAGACGTTAAGAGTAGTCAGTGTCCCTTCTAATTAAGTACTCAGAGTGCGAAAATCCAAAGGGTTTGCTTTTCTTTGTGTTTTCAAATGATTATTGGTGTAAAATGTATTTTCGCAGCACAGTAACTACACACACACACACACACA